>VWYK01108221.1:15137-27043 GCA_013399775.1 Semnornis frantzii
ACCCCCAGGTCCTTTTCCTCAGGGCTGCTCTCAGCCATTCCCCACCTAGCCTGAAGTTGTGCTTGGGATTGTGCCAACCCAGGTGCAGGACCTTACACTTGGCCTTGTTGAATGTCATGAGGTTGGCCTGGGCACACCTCTGCAGCCTGTCCAGGTCCCTCTGGATGGATCCCTGCTCTCTAGCAAGTCGACTGTGCCACACAGCTTGGTGCCATCTGCACACTTGCTGAGGGTGCACTCAGTTCCTTTGTCCATGATTACAGAGAGAAAAAAAATGGGTCTGCAAACCAGACGCAATGTCTGTTTTCAGGTGCCAAACAGGAAAATCTCAAGATGATTATGCTTTTCATAATAGGAGTGGAACACTATTAACTAATAATAAATTTATCACAGACAAAACTCAATGTTTTGAATATCTACAGAATTGCCCATTGGAGAACCTCCAAGTGCTGTTCAAACATTAATGCTTTAATCTGCGCTGCAAACTCATGAGATAGGTGAATATATTATTATTGCTAATTTACACATGCAGAAATGGAACTGATGAAGTACCTCTTCATCTTAAGTGGCATGCATATGCTCGTAGTTAGATGGGTAATTGACTCTCCGTAAATACAAATCTGGCAGTTCAGATTTCACTTGGATCAGATCAAAGTGATCTCAGTGGCCACAAGAGTTCACCGACAGAGGAGAAGGCCAACAAGATGTCTTCGTACACATTTTTCTCTTGGGAGTAACACCTCAATGAGGGACAAATAGACTTAGAATCATAGAATGGTAAGGTTGGAAGGGACCTCAAGAATCATCTAGTTCCAACCCACTGCCATAGGCAGGGACACCTCCCACTAGTACAGGTCACTCAAGGCCTCATCTAACCGGGCCTTGAACCCCTCCAGGGAGGGAGCAGCCACAACCTCCCTGGGCAACCTGTGCCAGTGTCTCAACACCTTCATTGCAAAGAACTTCCTCCTAACATCCAGTCTAAATCTACCTTCTTCCAGTTTAACCTCATTGCCCCTCATCCTGTCATTACAAGACCTTGTCAATAATCTCTCCCCAACCTTCCCATAGCCCCCTTCAGATACTGGAAGGCTACTCTAAGGTCTCCTGGAAGCCTTCTCTTCTCCAGGCTGCAGAGCCACAACTCCCTCAACCTGTCCTCACAGCAGAGCTGCTGCAGCCCTCTGAACATCTTTGTGGGCTCCTCTGGACCCATTCCAACAGTTCCATGTCCTTCCTGTGCGGGGTGCTCCAGAACTGCACGGAGGACTCCAGGTGGGGTCTGAGGAGAGCAGAGCAAAGGGGCAGAATCCCCTCCCTTGCCCTGCTGTCCACACTGCTCATGGCGCAGCCCAGCACACAGTTGCTGTTTGGGCTGCACTCACACTGCATCCTCATGTTGAGCTTTTCATCACCCCAGACCCTCAGGTCCTTTTCCTCAGGACTATTCTCAGCCATTCACCACCCAACCTGGAGCCATGCTTGGGATTGTGCCTACCCAGGTGCAGGACTGAAGAAAACATAATTTTCCTACTGAGAAGACTTTGATTCAGGCTCTGTTTGAAGATCCCTGGAAACTTTTAAGACCAACTGAGTGTGGCACTGAGCAATCATATCTACTAGTGTGAGGTGTCTCTGCCCATGGCAGGGAATTTGGAACTAGATGATCCCTTCTAACCCTGACAATTCTATGGTCATCTGACTATCAGGTTGGCTCTTAGTCTTGCTTTTGCTCTTGATGCCAGCATAAGTCCAACAGTTCCTTCTCTCTTTAAGATGCTACTTGAATTTTATCCTCATTCTCAAAGAATGGAAGATTTGGGAGTGGCACTGTCTAACAGTTTCAACCTGCCATTCCCAAAGAATGGAAAAGGCAAGTTAATTAAGCTGAAAGGTGTGTTTGTAGAATCCATGCATTGGAGACATCCCATCTAATGTGCCAAATGAAGTGGTAGAGGCCATTCTTGGAGACCTTTAAGACCAGACTTGATGCAGATCTGAGCAATCTGATCTAGTTGATGTCCCTGCTAAATGCAGGTGTGCTGAACTAGATAACCTTTAGAGGTCCCTTCCGACCTAGTGCATTCTATGAGCCATAGAATTGGAGGAGCTTTGAGTCTATGAAGATGCAGGATCATGGCCTTGGGCTGTGCTGATCATTGTCTGCAAAGAGCTAGTGTAAGATTATGAGGTGGTGGGCAGGCACACAAGAATTGAGGCCACATCTGGATTTTGGCCTAGAACAGAAACATCTGGATTTATTTTTGTTGCTGCTGAGCTGGAAGAGGATTAATGGGAGCAAATGTGAGCCCCTCACTCCTTTCTGTCTTTTAGACATGTACTCCCCTCCATGCTTGAAGATTTTTTAGACCTGCAGGAGATTTTTGTTAAATTCTCTGTGCAGTCAAGAACTGCTTCAGGAGGGGTGAAAATCTGCTGCTTAACTTCCCGTTCGAGGTGCATGGGGTGACCCAGCAGGTCAGCTCTCCCTTGTAGTTATGGGTGATCATGGGTCCCCACAATACTCCTCATCTGTGCTGCCAAATGTGCTTGTCCTGGGTGAGCATCTCAAGTAATTTATCAAGGAAAAAAAAAAATATGTTTTTATTAAAACAATGTGACCTATGGCTATTGATTTTTTCTTTTAATGCATATACTTTATAACTGCCCCTCTCTCCTTTTTCTTGACTATACTGAGACTTTTTTGTAACTCACTGAGACAAATCTCTAGTCCTAATAATGTTCAAAAGATTAACTTCATAACAGGATTTGATTGATTCATTGGCAAGTTTATTAGCACAGAATGTGATCTGAAGTACCACAGCAAGATTGTCTGGCAGTAGCAGACTGGAGCATTAAGGGTAGAGCGTGGCATCACTGCCACTATGAATATTTCATAGAGCTCTAGAAATTAGAAATGGAAAATATCAGAGCAGTAATATCTCATCCATCTTCCTGCTGATGCAGGTCTGGTCCCTCCAGGATATTCTCTTGCACTCTGCTCAGTTTTGTCTTAAATGTTCAAAGCCACAAGCCCTCTTCTAGTGCCTATGGCTCTTCAACAGATCACAATCTAATATGCAGGGGACATTCCTCAGTGAAGTGTCCCTCATTTTCTTTTATTAAATGATGTGCTGTTGCTGTCATGACAGCAGCATTTCCAGCTCTGGGTTTTTTTTTTTTCTTTTTTTTTGGTTTATTTGTTTGTTTGTTTTCTTTTTCCTTACAACTTTGGTACTATATGTTTCTGTTTCTTGAACTCTTATGAAGTATCCTGAGGAAGGAAATTAAATGAGGACTTGGCAACTCTTGCCAAAGTCCAGTCCTTCCCTCTTGACGGAAAACAGCAGGGATATGAAAGTCAAAATAATGACAGATTCCTGGACTTAGAGTCTGCATAAATGCACCAAGAGTGCAGTGGGAGAGGTCTGACTGCCAAGGGTTTTGAAAAGAGGTCTGCCAGTCCAAGGATTTTGAAGAGAGACCTGTTGCTGAAGGAGAACTTGGGCTGTTGCCTCACGGTACAGAGCCACCATCCATGTTGGGCTGCCCTTTACATAAGGATCTGTGAAATGCAGTTGTGCATAGGAGATTGATTTTATTTGCCTCTCAGCCAAGCCCCTTGTCCTGAAACAATCTTTATTTCCAGGCTATGGTCTCCTATGTACTCTCCAAAATAATGCTTCACCTCCTGTCTGCCTCATTCCAGATATCCTGACTTCCTGGAGGCACACTGGCCTTAGCTTTGAGGAGCTTCTTGGTACTTCTTTGTACGCATTAATTTGTGGTTGTGGGATGCCCCTGGCTTCCTTCCATACCTCACTTTCCCCAGCGAGATCCCAGGATTGACTCTGCCGTGCTGGTGTCTGCTGTGTTACACAGGTAACAGGCAAAATAAGGAGGCAGACGTGGATGATAGGATGTTTGACATTTTCTTTGGTTTGATCTTCATTCAGTTTTCTCCAAAGCTTGTCCGGGAATTTTATGTCCTCAACTGTTATACTGTACTTGTGGATGTAGGCTGTTAAATTAATGCCATTTTAAGAAGACCAAGTGTAAGGTCCTGCACCTGGGTAGGCACAGTCCCAAGCACAACTTCAGGCTGGGTGGGGAATGGCTGAGAGCAGCCCTGAGGAAAAGGCCCTGGGAGTCTGGGGTGATGAAAAGCTCCACATGAGCCTGCAGTGTGAGTGCAGCCCAGACAGCAACTGTGTGCTGGGCTGCAGCAAGAGCAGTGTGGACAGCAGGGCAAGGGAGGGGATTCTGCCCCTTTGCTCTGTTCTCCTCAGACCCCACCTGGAGTCCTGTGTGCAGTTCTGGAGCCCCCAGCACAGGAAGGACATGAAAGTGTTGGAGTGGGTCCAGAGGAGGCCACAAAGATGCTGAGAGGGCTGCAGCAGCTCTGCTGTGAGGACAGGTTGAGGGAGTTGGGGCTCTGCAGCCTGGAGAAGAGAAGGCTGCCAGGAGACAGAGTAGCCTTCCAGTATCTGAAGGGAGCCTACGGGAAGGCTGGGGAGGGACTATTGACAAGGTCTTGCAATGACAGGATGAGGGGCAATGAGGTTAAACTGGAAGAAGGTAGATTTAGACTGGATGTTAGGAGGAAGTTCTTTGCAGTGAAGGTGTTGAGACACTGGCACAGGTTGCCCAGGGAGGTTGTGGCTGCTTCCTCCCTGGAGGCGTTCAAGGCCAGGTTGGATGAGGCCTTGAGTGCCCTGTACTAGTGGGAGGTGTCCCTGCCTCTGGTAGGGGGTTGGAACTAGATGATCCTTGAGGTCACTTCCAACCTTACCATTCTATGATTCTATGACACCTCTGCATTGTCAAATGCCTGGAAATCTGAAAGTAAGCAATGTCTGGCTCTCTGCCTCAACTGAGGATTCTGTGATACAACCCTAGAAAAGTGGTTGGTACTTGCAAACTGATTACAAGAAGGATGTACTAGACAGTCACAAAGAGAACTTATTAATTTGTTGTTTCCAACTCTACTTTCCTAATTTAAAGGATTGGACAGGTAGCCTGTATGAACTACTGCTGGAAACATCCCATCCACTCAGTGTAGAGTTGCTCAGGGACTTGGCCATTGAAGTTATGAATATGTCCAAGGGTGTAGATCACAGAGCATGTTCAGGCAAGCTGGGAGCAGTTTCATTTAAGTCAGTGATGTTAGACTTAAAATACTATTGCCAGAAAAGCCCCCAGTCCAGGCTGAGGAGCCAAACATATGACTCTTGCCGTGTGTTTGCAGTTGGCATTTGTGTCCATGCTCAGCCTGCAAACTTTAACAAAATGTGCTGTGATAGCCTTTGTGAGAAAGTGCTCAGGATGTTAATTTGCTTCTCTTTTGTAAAGTGCAATAGGTTTGAAGCAAAGGCTGAAGGAGGAGCTTTGTGTCTGTGCTGGCCTGATACCGATTCTAGCTGACCGAATTCCCTGGTCCTAGCCCAGAACTGGGTCTGCTGTGAAGAGCTGGCTCTGCTCCTGAACATCATTGCTCCTCTCCTGCAGCAGGCAAACTCTCCTGGGTGATAAACGCCTGAGTATTCAGCGGGAAACCATGAGATCCCTCATAATTTCTGGGTCTCAGGCAGCTATTGCTGGCATAACAGTGATTCTGGTGATTAAATCCTGCTTGTTATCTCACTGATGGAGCAAGGGTATAAATCAGCAGTAGCTCTGATGACACAAAAAGGATCAAAATGATGCAATGCAAGAGCAAAATGAGGCCTCTAGAACTGTTTTAGCTACTGCAGCTCTTCCTCAGAGTGACAGCCTGGCTCTGTGGTCCAGGTGTAAGGGGACACTCACCAGTTTACCTTACCCAGAGGCTCTGACAGCTGAGGCAGAAAAGTGTGGCCGTGAAAGCACTTAAGCCACCATGGCTGCAGTACTGGCAAGGGACTGGGTTTGTCCTAAAGGCTAAAGTATGCACACTGAGAGCAATGAAAAACCATGAAAGATGCACACTGAGAGCAATGAAAAGCCATGAAAGATCTTCTATGTTTTCCTGGGAGACTTGGACAGCAAGACAGGTATCCACTTACTTCCCACCAATTCCCACCGGACACTGGCAGCAGCAGGCTGCATGACTCCATATAAATTGCACCCACTGCTTATAGCACCCTGTGTGCTGACAGCCAGGTTAGACAAGAAGTCTCCTGGATTGATTGTTATTTAAAATCCAAGTGTGTTTTGCTCCATCCGACCTAGCTGGCAGGGAGAGGAGAGAGACGGGCTCCAGATGCTGCTCTGCATGTGCGGCGCTGCTCAGCGAGGCAGAGAGATTAGCAGGGGGATGCTGACCTTTTGAAGGTCACTGGTGCTGGCCTTGGAGGGTAAGCACTGTGCCCTACAACATCCTCATTAATGTCAGGGCTCAGCGAGAGATGAATGGGGTTTGTTTTGTTTATTTGTCGAAGAGAAAGATAGGAAATGCGGACCTAAGTAGGTGGGTGGAGAGAGACAGCTAGCAGGCAGCTGGAGCATCGCAAACCCAGCGGTGCTCAGGGCTGCTCCTCCTGCTGCATGGGGAGTGTCCACCCAGGGAGCTACGATGGGTTGTGCTGATCTGTTTGGAGCCTTTTCTAATCTCAGTCAGGCATGAGAAGCCAGGTACTTTATAGACATTGCAGACTGCCATTCAAAACAGAATTTGGATTCAGGTCACATAACTAGCAGCATGTTAGGAAAACCTAGAAATCCTCCAGAGAGCAGAGCTTAACCTGTAAAACAACCTTGGGCTGGAGAAGTATTAACTGTGCCTACATTAAATTAAGAGGAGGTGGCATCTGGGAGAATTTCAAAGTCCATTTCAGCAAGCCAGAATCATCAGTAACAGAATCAGTAGATTCATGCTGAATTTCTTTGACTTATTTGAATCCAGTGGAGCACAGAGACCAATCTGATCTACTTTAATCAAATCGTGGCATGAGTATCACTAGATACTGCTTCTGTCCCAGCAGAAAGTGGGGTCTATCCTGCCACAGGCTTCATGAGCCACGAGTGCCTCCTTTCTGCCCTGACACTGAACCAGAGGGGAAGATGAGAGCACTCTTCTGCATTTCACACTCCAAATCCAGAAGACTTTGTTCCTCTGCCACAGGAACTAATTACCCAGCAGAATAACCATGCCATGCTTTGACTAATTTTAATATCACTTCATCTTAATATGCAGAAGTAATTTGGTCTACTGAGCTGCTGCCAGAAATAGAAACACAATAGGTTAGGTTGTCAGCAGTCTGAACCGGGGCTCTGCTATTACGGCTGCGCTCTGCCAAGTGCCCATGGTTTGGGGTTCAGTGACCTTGGAAAACTAAGTGGGTAATGCAAATCTGACACTTGTAAGTCTGATGACTTAGCTGCGTCCTGGCTCACTGCAGCTTGCGGTCTTAGGTACTCAGGTGTTGTAGATATGAGAAAAAGAAGGTAGGCAGAGGGTTGTTTCTCACTCTGAACTTGCCTTGCTCCACAGAGGGAGCAGAGAGCCACCTGCTAGGAGGTGGTGGCTGCCTGGCTGTGATGCAGAGCTCAGCGTCAGCTGCACAGCTGTGGCTGCGGCCAGTGGGGAGACACATTCTGTGCAGTCTCTACCTTTGTTACAGCCTCCAGACAGGACTTGTCTCCATCTCACCTGGACAGATGTATGTTGGATTTTGTACTTGCTGAAGCAAAGAGAGGAATTCTCCTGCAGACATGGAATCATAGAATCATAGCATGGTAAGGTTGGAAGGGACCTCAAGGATCATAGAATTATTTTGGTTGGAAAAGACCTTTAAGATCATTGAATCCAGCCATTATCTAACAACTAAGTGTGGTGCTAAATCATGCCTCTCAGCACCATATCTATGCATCTTTTAAACACTTCTAGGAGGGCCATGAAGATGATCAGAGGGCTGGAGCAACTCTCCTATGAGGATAGGCTACAAGAGTTGAGGCTCTGCAGCCTGGAGAAGAGAAGGCTGCCAGGAGACCTTAGAGTAGCCTTCCAGGATCTGAAGGGGGCCTACAGGAAGGCTGGGGAGGGACTATTTACAAGGTCTTGTAATGACAGGACAAGGGGTAATGGGTTTGAACTGACAGAGGGGAGATTTAGACTGGGCGTTAAGAAGAAGTTGTTTGCAGTGAGGGTGGTGAGACACTGGCACAGGTTGTCCAGGGAGGTTGTGGCTGCTCCCTCCCTGGAGGGGTTCAAGGGAAGGTTGGACAAGGCCTTGAGCAACCTGTACTAGTGGGAGGTGTCCCTCCTTATGCAGGGGGTTGGAACTAGACGATCCTTGAGGTCACTTCCAACCTTACAATTCTATGATTCTATGGTGATTTGACCACCTCCCTGAGAAGGCTATGCCAGTGTTTGAGAATCCATTCAGTGAAGACATTTCATCTAATATCCAACCTAAATCTCTTCTGGTGCAACTCGAGGCCATTTCCTCTCATCCTATCACTTGTTAGTAGGGAGAAGCAACTGACCCCTACCTCACCACAACCTCCTTCCAGATAGTTTTAGAGAGTGAGAAAGTCTGCCCTGAGCTTTCTCTTTTCCAGAGTAAACCACATCATTTCCCTCAGCAGTTCCTCGTAAGACCTGTTTTCTTTAAAAGGCTTATTTTGGTTCAGTGTCTGGAATCACTGAAGTTGTGCAAGAAAGATGAACTGACTCCTTGGTTTCTATATGCCTCAAAGCCAGACCTCTTCTTTGGGTGCTGCTGTTTTCACCTTGACCCTGCTCAGCAAACTTTCAGCATTGTTGCAGCATCCACAGGGTTAAGTACTTTGCCATGACCGCAGTGGCACAGATGGCCTCAGCGGAGATCTCAGGGGACAGAGCTTGTTACCAGAGATTGAGGCAGAGATACATCTGCTGTTAGACATGGGGCTCTCATCTTTGCCATCACCTTGCCTGGCTCTGTGCTAATAAGGCCATTTTTATTCTCGCCACCACGGATTCTCTGAGCACATCTCTGCGGTGTTCACTAGCACACGGAGTCACACCCAGGTGGGAAGAGACTTGTGCACAGCTCCACAAGAATATCAATATGACAAGTCCTCAGCACCAGCCTGTGCCTGTAAAGCATGTGCAAAGGATGAGGGAGGCTCCAGCCACCAGGGCACATCACCTGCTATGGAACAAACTATACTCCTTGTGCAAGATGGAGGTAGAAAACAGCCCTGTCCAGAGATGAGCTCAGTCTGTGAGCTAATTTCTGCTTTCCCTACTCCATACTTACCAGTGAAGTAGGAACTGAAAGCCTTATACTGCTTTAAAGCAAGATATGGATATAATAAGGTGAGCAGCCCTCCAGAAACCCATTTAGGAAGAAATTTTATTCTGTGCTCCTACCTCAGAATTAATTTTCATTGTTTCCTCGGTGTGGTAGAGCAGGAGCTTCTGGCCAGAAGAGGTGAGATTAACATACACCTGGAGGCAGGGGTACTGAGAAATTTTCCAGCAGTCTGGACCGCAGCTAAATGAGCAGTTGAAGGTTTCTGTGATAGATGCATTGAGGAGTGAACACTGAGCCTCTTCTGTCCAGACACTAAGCAGAAAAAAACCCAAAACATTAGAGCATGGCAATAATGGGCAATAAGCAGTAAACGCAGCTCAGGCTTTCCATCAGAGATACACCACGGGGTATCTTGTAGGAGATGGTACTTGTTGCATCGGGCAAAGGCTGAGCTCTCTCAGTCACACATCGCAGACAGTGCATTATTCTGTACTACACAAAGTTAGTGCTTTGGGCACAAAAAATACCTGATTCTGCTATGTCTATGCATAAAGGAAAAGGTAACTGGAGCTTTTATTCTAGAGAAGGTACGTTTGAAACCACAGAGACTCAGCAGAGATATCAGTGGCAGGAACTGAGCAGCCTGCCCTGGGGAGAGAACAACATACATAGTGTTGTGTATGATGGAGCATCATGGACCCCAGACTTGATGGTTCATCACCAAGTCAGGTCAATTTAAAGTAAAGGCTGGGAAGATGACTGAGTTACTAGGGTATGGATATTCCTTGCATGAAGACACATCACCACACAAGTGGTGCATGCCGCTCTGCCTGTGGAAAGGTTGTTTCTAGTGACAGCCTGTGCAACTTTCCTTAAGCCAGCAGTTGCAGTCTTTCTGGAGGCTTCCAGCTTATCTCCAACTCAACAAAGACTAAAACAGGAGCAATGGAGCCTGAGCGTGCACTGGCAATAGTCATCTGGGTTTCTTGCATATATTTTAAAATATTCAGCTGTATTTTCCTTAGGGATGAGAGCAGTGGGAAGGGCACGCTGAGGGCTCTGTCAAAACCCCATCACAGGTTGGGGGAAGGTTTCGCCTCAGGGTTTGCCTTCAGCCCCGCTCAACTCTTCAACTCACACTCAGTGTGGCTGTCCTGACCCTCACCATGATTGACCTGAAGGTTTCCTTGCCCATTGCCTAGCCTACAAAAGACTTTACATGGTAAATGATATCAAAGACTTCTGGCTAATTCTCTTGGTATTTCACTTTGGCAGTAATTCTTCTTGTATACTCTGTTTTACATTTATATTAGATTATGCTATAATTTCTGGGGGGAAATCAAGTGAAAGGGTTTTCTTTTTTCCCCCTACGAGGCAGTACTTTGTTGGAGAGGTATTGCTGTCTGTGAAGGAGAATAAGCCCTAAGGAGATTGGGCTGTGCAAAGAGATGCGACAGCAAAGGCTCCTGGGTTGTCATCTTCTCACTTTCACCTTTGTGACTGCTGTTTTATTCATGCATGGGAATAATAAAGTAACACCTACCTACAAGAGACTCGTGAGAAGTTGGAATAGTTGAGACTTTCTAGGTGCTTTGATATCTTCTGGCAATTTTTCGCATAGTTTGTAATCATCTCTTTCCACATGAGCAGTTTTGACCTTAGCAGCCTCTGCAATTGACCCTGATACTGCTGAAAGGTCTAGGAGAGCAATTTGGAAAAGTAAATGCTCTTAGATAATTAACAGGTCTTGATCTCTTTTTTTGAAATCTAAACTTTGCCTGGATTTAAAAAAGGCACAAATACCTTTATCACTCAAATAAATGCTGCAAATCAGTACAGTTCCATCTGCGGCAATGCTTCTTTTTCCTTATCATTGTGGGGTCGAGAAGCAATATTTTCCTGTAGGTGCACCAATAAAATGGAGGATGCTCATACTAGTTAACTGCAGGCATTTACTGTGCATATATAAAGAAGAAGCCTGTTGTGGATAAGCCGAACTGTGTCAGACGTTGGTCACTGTTTCAAGGTGGTTTTGGGCAGACATTCCCAGTCACACATTTTGCATTCTGCTAACTCCATTGATCAGGGCAGAAAAAAACATTGCTGACAGACTTATTACAACCTGGACTGGATTCTAAATAGGGCTGGTGCTTGAAAACTGACTTTAAGCACTGCTAATGAATCACAAGCCAAACTTTCTGCTCTGTAGCAGAGAAGAAAGCCAGAGAAACCTTCAGGAAAATTAAGTGCAGTGCTATAATGATGAAAGATGATCTTTCACTTTCAGTAAGTTACTATCTTTCAGGAGGATTTCACTCATTAGAATTAAAGTAATATTCTGCATAGAAAACTGAATGCTACAAAGTGACTTGATCTCTTTTGCAAATTAATTCTCCAGTTTTCACTTGTTTCTTGAGGCTTTCAAATATTTTTGCTGTTTTCTCCTGAGTTTGATGTGCTTTGCAGCAGCAACCCCTGAGAGGCTTATAGAGGCTTCAACAGATTGCTGGCCAGCTGATATGGATATTATCCTGGTGTTAAACTGTGGCAAGCCTAAAGCCTGTGGATCAAGATTTTGTCAAATAGGGATCTAATTTTCCCCTCACTTAAGCCATTATTACTCAACTTGCTTTCACTGTAGCTATTTGTGATGCACACTGGGTAAGTGTGTTGGTTTGAGGCTAA
>VWYK01108230.1:7978-24873 GCA_013399775.1 Semnornis frantzii
GACGGCGACGGCGGCGGGAGCACCGCCGGGCCGAGCAGCCAGGGGGCGGGACGGACGGACGGACGGACGGACGCAGCAGCCGCCGCCGCACCGGCTCCGACCCCGGTCTTAGCCCCGGCCCCGGCCTCGGCCCCCGGAATGCGCGCGGTTCCCGGACGCTGTCCGGCTGCTGCTGCTGGACCCCGGCCGGTGCCTCTCGGTGTGCATCCCCACCTGCCGCACGGCGAGGACGAGTCGCAGGACGAAGGTGGTGCTGGGCTCGCCGTTCCCAAAGGAAGAGGGTTATGAGTGGGCACCCAGCCCCTAAGAGGTGTTGGGAATATGGGTGCTGACATGAGGGCGAAGACCTGGCGCTGCTAGCGGGGCCAGCAAATGACGCGTGGAGAGCAGGGTGTGCCGGCTGCGCGTCCTCAGCTGCTGTGGTGGCCTCTTCCATCACCAGCCAGCAGCGTGGTCTCACAGACATGGGAAGGAGAGGAGCAAGAAGGAGACACAGCAGGAACGGTTCCCAGAGGAATGGCTTGGTCATGTCAGAGGGATTAAAGCTGCACCTCCAGCTGTGCCACCTCTGTGGGGGCAAACCTGGCTAAAACGTCTTCACGTTTT
This sequence comes from Semnornis frantzii, assembly GCA_013399775.1. Classification (NCBI taxonomy): domain Eukaryota; kingdom Metazoa; phylum Chordata; class Aves; order Piciformes; family Ramphastidae; genus Semnornis; species Semnornis frantzii. The sequence goes on from VWYK01108230.1 coordinate 8,585, forward strand.
GCTGGTGCCGTCTCGCTACGGCAATGAAGATACCAACACCTTCCTTTGTCCTCGTTCCTTTCAGAAACTGATGTCTAACACAACCTCCACACAGACAAGACATGCAGAGGGTGTGCTCTGAGGACTGAGAATTCAGCTTGCTTTGGGCCAGAGTTAGTCTGAAGTAAGCCCCCAGATTGTACAGTGTGGCTGTTAAGTTCTCAGCATCAGCTGTTTTCCTGTACAGATCTGCTCCTGCTGCAGCACTGCTTGACAAAGCAGACCTGCTGCTATGGATCCAGGGTCCGCTCAGCTTTATCAACCCTGCTGACATGGCAGATTTCATAACAGCATTCTACAGCCTGAGGTGATCCCCAAGTGCCTTGGCTACCAAGGAATTTCATCTGAGGTTTCTATGATCAGCAGGAGGAGAGACCTCCAAGTAAGACAGTGGAAGTTACTGCTGCTTCTCAGGCTCAGAGGGAGCAGCAAAGGCAAGTTCCAGAGGTATAGAAGACCATCTCTAAGACAAGACCTGTTTGCAATGCACTACACTAGTCCTTGTGGAGCCTGTTTTAGAGACAGTGAGTGGAATCAGGAAGCCTCTGAACAGATGCAGCTCTGTTTCAGAGAGGTGATAAGAAGTGTTTCTGGGGAAGGCAGGTGGGGATGCTGCTGCCATGTTCTGGCTATTCTTTGTCATACAGGAGCTGTCACAGTGCAACAGCCCCAAGGTAGTTCATTGCTGTGGTCAGTCCAGCAGCAGGAGCCAAAGAAGCGAGGAGGAGATAGTTATGGCATCTCTCAGTCATTTCAACTCCTGTCACTTGTGGGAGGTGTATGCCTTGAAGTGAGAAGGTCTGCATCCACAAATGTAAGCTCCTGTGTAGCTCCAATTGTGTCATTTGTATGAATTAACTTGATGTGATAACTTCCACATTGCCAACCTCTTCTGATTCAGAAGTTGAGTCTCCTTAGTGTGAGCTTAACAGCCTGCCTGCGTGGGTGAATAAATCCTCTTTGTTATCTCAGAGAAACTGCACACCAAGCTTCCTGCACTTGCCACACTGCCTGCCTGAGCTGCTCTCAGGTAGGGGCGTGCTGCATCCCAGCAGCCCTTCATGGCTCGGGCTGTACCTGACAGAGACTGGTGAGCAGCTGTGGATGGAGACAGGTCCTCCTGTCTCGAGGAGGCTTCTTGTGTTTGCTGATGTGGCTGGGTTCTTAGTTTATAGAACCATAGAATCAGTCAGGGTTGGAAGGGACCACAAGGATCATCCAGTTCCAACCCCCCTGCCATGGGCAGAGACACCCTACCCTAGATCAGGCTGCCCATCCAACCTGGCCTTAAACACCTCCAGGCATGGGGCCTCAACCACCTCCCTGGGCAACCCATACCAGGCTCTCACCACTCTCATGCTCAACAACTTCCTCCTCACCTCCAGGCTCAATCTCCCCACCTCCAGCTTTGCTCCATTCCTCCCAGTCCTGTCACTCCCTGAGANCCCTCTGAGCATCCTCGTGGCCCTTCTCTGGACACACTCCAGCATCTCCACATCCCTCTTGTCCCAGGGGCTCCAGCACTGGATGCGGTACTCCAGGTGGGGTCTCACCAGAGCAGAGCGGAGTGGAAGAATCACTTTCCTGACTCTGCTGGCCACAGTTCTTCTGATGCAGCCCAGGCTCTGGTTGGCTTTCTGGGCTGCAAGTGCACACTGCTGGCTTATGTTGAGCTTCTTGTCCACCAGCACCCCCAAGTCCCTCTCCTCAGGGCTGCTCTCCAGCCAGCCACTGCCCAGCCTGTATGAATGAAAGCACAAAATACAGGATTTACCGTGAAGTGGAATGAGCTTTGTGGGAAGGAGAGCTTTTTCCCTAGGGCTGTCATGCTCCCAGGCAGGTGCTCATCCATCCATCCATCTCATCTAAATGGATTTCAAAGGCTCTCTTTGTTTGCCTATGATTTCTAGACACCTGGTTTCACTGTTTTTGATGAGAACTGGGTCACAACTGTGCATGTGCTGCATAATGGCAGTGCACATGCAGAGGAGTGCCAGTGCTTGGATCTGGGAATCCTGAAGCTCCATGGTCCTGCATTCCCTGTGTATCTAGGAAGTCCAAGTTAGATGTGAGACGCCCCACAGATCATCTCTTGGAAGGCTTCAAGGAACTGGGAGCAAATTTTAATTCCTACGGGAACAGACTGGGCTCTGACCAGTCTCCCAAAGGATCAGTAGCTCACTAAAACGTCCTGAGGCATCCAGGCCCAAAGGAACAACACTGCTACACTGCCTGGTTATGAAGTGCTTTCTGGAAAAGCTCATTGCATAAAGGTCAGTCGTTTCTGGACAGCAGCTCTGCAGGTGCAGGGAAATGCTTTTCCCAGAGGTGCCCTGGATTCTTAAAGGAACAGAGCTCATTAACTGAGGAACAAACACCAATGTCCTAAAAGCAGAGCATTAATAGAATAGCCAAAGTCACTTCACAGGGGGCTGCAGCACCTCTGTTATGAGGACAGGCTGAGGGGGCTGGGGATGCTCAGCCTGCAGAAGAGAAGGCTTCAGGCAGACCTAAGAGCAACCTGCCAGGCCCTGAAGGCAGCTACAGGAGGAGGCTGCAGAGGGACTGTTTGCAAAGGCCTGCAGGGACAGGACGAGGGACAATGGTTTGGAATGAGAGAAGAGCAAATTCAGATTGGATGTTAGGAACAAGTTCTGCACCATGAGGGTGCTGCAGCACTGCAACAGGTTTCCCAGGGAGGTGGTTGAGGCCCCAGTTCTGGAGATACTCAAGGTCAGGCTCAGCAGGGCTCTGAGCAAGCTGCTCTAGTGGAGGATATGTCTGCTGACTGCAGGGAGGTTGAACTGGATGACCTTTGGAGCCCCCTTCCAACCCTACCCATTCTATGATCATTTGCCACTTGTGCCCAGAAATTTGTAGTGACTGTGGGAGACTTCACACATTTCTCACAGGCCATGGATGCAATTAAATCCATCCATGACTTTCCAATGCCTCTTGTGAGGCTATAGTGATATGCTTGCAAGTAGGCTTCCTGGCATCCTTCCCCAGCTCTCTGAGCAGGGTATGGTTAATGGCTGAGAAGAGCTCAGCCAAGCAGATATGTTAGCACATTCCTTCAGCAGAGGCAGTGACTGCAGTGAGGATTTGTCATAGCCAAACCTTGGATTCTATTTCTAGCAGCAGACGGAAAGATTTAGTGAGATTCCTTAGATAACTCATCTGCAGAATGGGCAAGTGACAGTGGCTTACATCAGGGGACAAAGGACCACTGCTGGTCATGAGCTGTGCAGGAACATGAAGGGCTTGAGTGTGAGACCTGGGATTGGAACTCCTGGATGCTTGTTTGTAGCTGGATTTTTTTCCTCAGGCAGCTGGGCACCTTCTGAACGGTTTTTTCTCCTCTGTCACATACATAAATATTTGTGTATGAGATTTTCCTCTAGGAAATGTAGCAAGTTTGCAGATGACACCAAACTGGGAGGAGTGGCTGACACCCCCTCAGGCTGTGCTGCCATTCAGGCAGACCTGGACAGGCTGAAGAGCTGAGAAGGGAGAAATGGAATGAAATCCAGTGAGGCCAAGGGTAGAGTCTGCATCTGGGAAAGAACAACCCTAGGGACCAGCATGGGTTTGGGACTGACCTGTGGGAGAGCAGCTCTAGGGAAAGGACTTGGAGGTCCTAGTCAACAGGATGCCCACGAGTCAGCAATGTGCCCTTGTGGCCAAGGACATCCTGGGGTGGACTAGAAGGGCTGTGGTGAGTAGGACGAGAGAAGTTCTCCTGTGCCTCTACTCTGCCCTGGTGAGGCCTCATCTGGAATATTGTGTCTGGGACCTTCAGTTCAAGAAGGACTTCAGTAAACTTCTTGAAACAGTCTAGTGCAGAACCACAAAGATGCTGAAGGCAGAGGAACATCTCCCTGCTGAGGCCAGGCTGAGGGAGCTGAGGCTCTTTAGCTGGGAGCAGAGCAGCCTGAGGGGTGACCTCAGTCATGGCTATCAAGATGTGCAGGGCAGTGCCAGGAGGACAGAGCCAGGCTCTGCTCAGGGATGCCCAATGACAGGACAAGGGGCAGTGGGTGCAAGCTGGAGCAGAGGAGGTTCAACATGAACACAAGGAGAAAGTTTTTCATTGTGAGGGTGGCAAGAGCCTTGGAGCAGGCTGCCCAAAGAGGTTGTGGAGTCTCCTTCTCTGGAGACATTCCAAACCCACCTGGATGTTTTCCTGTGTGACCTGCCCTAGGTGATGCTGCTGTGGCAGGAGGTTTGGACTTAATGATCTTCAAGGGCCCTTCCAACCCCTGCCATTCTGTCATTCTGTGGTACTGGGCATGCTTGTCAAAGCCCTGGTTGTCAGCACACTCCATGCCATTCAGCAGAGCTGTGTGTGTTCTCCTGCTTCCCCCATGCCATCCAATACAATGCTTTGCATGCTCTTCTCTCACTTCATTTTCTTCCCTCCTGTCCTTGTGGCCTCACTGATATGCCAGCACAGGGAGTTGCAGTCAGTAAAGGATGTAAAAATGTAATTTCAGAATTTAATGATGCTACTTCCCAGAATTACTGAACACCAACTTGTTTGTTCTCATACACAGACTGGATAATGAGGACCTCTTGAATCATTAATCTGGGCCCCCTATGATACCTGGAAGGAGCTGAAATGATCTCTCTTCTTTGGATTTGTAACACAGAATTGCAATTTTCTTTTTGCCACCTGTTCCTCAAGCTTGTCAAGGTATGTCTGAGGTTTCTGGAGACCAGAACAACCTTTTCTTAATACACAAATGAGCTGGAATTTCAGGAGTGCTACTGGATGCAGCATGCCCCATGCAAGGGAAGGTTTCTGGCTCCCTTTATCATCCCAGCTGCTGTGGTAGCCTCTCCAGAGTCATGGCCTTGACAGAGCCAGCATCATTTACTGCTGTTCATCTCCAGGACCTCACCTCCACGCAGCAAACAGACAACTCGAAAGAGGAACCCTCCAGAACTGGAGCTTGAAACAGGCACTTGGACACCAACCTGCTGGTGCTGAAGCACTGAGGAGCAGGGGTTTCTCCTCTCTTCCCTTTAGATGCCTTGCCAGCAAGGCAGTCTCTGCCACCCCCTCTTATTCTGCCATCCTCTGATTTTCCAGATCTGGAAGCACCTCTGAGGCTTGGCCAAGCTGGCTTGAAAATGAATAGGAGGAGAGCCAAAGACTTCTCTAGGGCAGCTGCTGGGGAAAGCTGCTGACACAGGTGAGGCATGGCAGACCCTTTGGTTGGGAGGTTTGGAGGTGAATGCATTAACAGAGCCTGGGGGCCCTTCTAGTAAACCTGCTTGGCAATACCATCAGGAAGTAACCAGTCCAGAGCTGAGCACCTGGAAGGGGCTGGTACTCCTACTCCACTCTGTCCCCAAGAAGGGTGGATGGAAGCTACTATCTCTCCACAGCTGCATTAGGCTGATGAGCCACTCAAATGGATGCTGAAAACTGTTCTCCTTTTCCCCCCTCTGAGAGAAAAGAAATGAGGAGACACCGAAGTGCACAGCTTCCTTTCCAGACCTTGGGAATGTGAAGGAGCAGGCAGAATCACTGGGCTCTGAAGGCTAAGGGCTGCGAGTGCTTTGCTACAGAGCCTGCAGGGAGTGTGACTCACGTGGGCTGCTGTGGCAGATCAGGCTGACAGCATCGACTGCATCCCGCCAGGCGTTGGGATCCTGTTCAGAGGGCAGGGATAAACTGGGAGCAGGAAGGGCTGCAGGAGGCAGGGCTGTGGCATGGAGTTATCTCAGCCCACAGGTTATTAGTTCAGCAGAACTGGACAGGACAATGCTAGATATCAACAGAGCCTGAAGGGTGATGAGATGGAGAGCAGCCCTGCAGAAAAGGACTTGGGAGTGCTGGTGGATGAGAAGCTGGACAGGAGCCAGCACTTGTAACCCAGAAGGCCAATGGCAGCCTGGGCTGCATCAAAAGCAGCATGACCAGAGATGAAGAGAGCTGATTCTGACTTTCTGCTCTGCTCTGGGGAGACCTCACCTGCAGTGCTGTGTCCAGCTATGCAGCCCTCAACTCAGGAAGGACATGGACCTGATGGAGCATGTCCAGAGGAGGGGCACAAAGATGGTCAGGGGCTGGAGCATCTCTGCTTTGAGGACAGGCTGAGGGAGCTGGGAGTGTTCAGCCTGGAGAAGAGAAGGCTCCAGGCAGACCTTAGAGCAACCTGCCAGGACCTGAAGAGTTGTGTGCCCCTGTGGTTTGTGTCACGCAGAGCTGTTATTTCACTGCAAGCTGTAGACACATCCTTGTCACACCTAGCAAAGAGTCAGGTCACAGAATCACACAGTCACAGAGTAGTGGGGGCTGAAGTGACCTCTGAGGATCATCTGGTCCAACCTCCCTGCTAAAGCAGGATCACCCAGAGTAAATCACATTGGAGCTCATCCAGGTGGGTCTGGAATGCCTCCAGAGATGGAGACTCCATGAGACTCTCTGGGCAGCCTGCCCCAGTGCCCCGACACCCTCAAAGGGAAGAATTTTCTCCTTGTGCTTAGGTGGAAGCTCCTGGGTTCCAGTTTGTGTCCATTGCTCCTTGTCCTGTCACTGGACACCACTGAGAAGAGCCTGGCTCCATCCTCGTGACACTCAGCCTTTAGAGACTGATCAGCATTGATGAGGTCCCCCTCAGGCTGCTCTTCTCCAGCCCAAACAGTCCCAGCTCTCTCGGCCTCTCCTTCTAAGGTTCCAGCCCCCTCAACATCTCTGTGGCTGTCCTCTGGACTCTCTCCAGTAGTCCTCCATGTCTCCTGAGAAGGAGAACAATGACAGCTTGTAAAGCCCTGGATTGTCAGAACCAAGGGACCCCACGGAAAAGCTCTAATAAGGCCTCCTGGCCTTTCTTCCTGCCTTCAGTGCTGCATGGCAGCACTGTTGCTGTGGTGTGAGCTGCTGCAGAGGCTGTGAAGACACCATGCTGGGTCAGAAGTGAGCCTGCTCTTGTATGGCCACAGACTAGGCCCGGGCGAGATGCTACTGTCACCTCAGCTGCAGGCTTATCAGACACATCTACCTCGATACTTCAGCTTTGTACAAGCTTCTTCTCATCAGGTTTGAACTTCCACTTCTGTCTTTCCTTGAAGCCCACGCTGAAGCTTTCAGTATTGCACTCAGCTGGGAAGCAAAACCCATCTGGGACTTGCTCTGTGGATGATTTTTCTCTCAGTTAGGGCAATCTGTGCACCTAGGGACCAAAGAACGTTCTCATGGGGAAAGATGCAGCAGACAGGACTGCTGCCAAAGAGAAGAGATTAATGAGATTGGAGCCTAGTGTGGTTTGTACTTGCAGGGGACTTCTGAGCAGGGCAGGGTCACAACTGCTGAGCTCCACAGAGCTGCTGAGGAAATGTGCAGCGTAGGGGAAGTCTTTTCAGTTTTTGTCACACCCATCCAGATGGCAGAACAGCAAACTGTGCACTTACAGGCATCCCAGTGGCATCATCGTGTCCTCTGTAACACACCAGCCAGGCCACCTGGAAACAGGTGCAGGGACCTGTGATGAAGGCCACCAGCATCCTGGCCTGGATCACCAGTAGTGTGGCCAGCAGGATCAGGGCAGTGATTGTCTTCCTGTACTCAGTACTGGCGAGGCCACACCTTGAGGACTGGGGTCACTTTTGGGGCCCTCGCTCCAAGCGCATAGAGGGGCTGGAGTGGGTCCAGAGAAGGGCAAGAAAGCTGGTGGAGGGTCTGGAGAACAGTGCTGGTGAGGAGCAGCTGGGGGGACTGGGGTAGTTTCGTGTGGAGAAAAGGAGGCTGAGGGGAGATCTCATTGCTCTCTACAACTCCCTTCGAGCAAATTGAAGCCAGAGTGTGGGTGTGGGTGTACGTTGGTCTCTTCTCCTTAGTAACAAGTGATAGGATGAGAGGAAATGGCCTCAAGTTGCCCCAGGGGAGGTTCAGGTTGGGTATTAGAAGAAACTTCTTGACTGAAAGAGTTCTCCAGGACTGGCACAGGCTGCCCAGGGAGGTGGTTGAATCTCCATGCCTGGAGGTGTTTCAAAGAGGCAGAGATGTGGTGCTGAGGGACAGGGTTCAGCACCAGCCTTGGCAGAGTTAGAAAATGGTTAGGCTTGATCTTAAAGGTCTTTTCCAAGCAAAGCAATTTGGTGATTCTCTAATTCTATGCTTCTGTCATCCCCTCAATGGGAATGTACAGGCTTGTGCCTTTAGGCACTCAGGGGCTTGGTTCAGCTGCCAAAGCCTCAGGTAAGCTTCTGAGCTGCTGGAGGCGGCTACAGTGCCGGACGAGCTCGTGATGGACACTCACCCCTCATGCTGTGTTACCCTGTCCAGAGACAATCCTGGGCACCTGTGTGAGTGGCAGGAGGTGCAGACCTGGGTGCTCTGGCAGTTCTCTGAGGAGAAAGGTCTGACTGCAGGCGCAGGAACTGACGGTGGTTAAGGGAACTGTGCCAAGCGCTTTGTCATGATCATTGTATTGACCACCAGTGACCCTGTGCTCATTTTCCATTGTACAGCTCCCAGATCTGACCTCTCCTCAAGCCCTGATGATGTTTTGTGTAGCAGACTAACAGCCTTCAACTGGCTCCCAATGTATGCTGGCTGTTGTGGGGCAGGACAGGAGCAGGAGTGTCCAGGATATAGATGAAGCCTTTGTCAAGCTTCGTGTGGTTTTGTGTGCTCAAGTGCAAGGCGTGGGAAGGGAAACAGCATTTGGGCCAACCTTCATCACTCCTGCTTTGGTGAGGATGATGGTGCAGGAGCAGGCATGACACTTGGTGATGCCCCACACCTGCTGCCACAGCTGCCTGGGGCTACATCCCCAGGGGTGAGGGGGGAAGTGCAAGATGCCCCTCTCAGCTCGCAGGTGTTGTGTCTGCCGTTGTTGCCAGCTGTCAGTGACTGTGTGCTGCTGGTGTGACTGCTACAACCCCTCCTCCAGCAATGGGCATCTTGCACTACAGAGAGCACTTCCCACAGCCCAGAGCTCCTCTCTGTCTCTCCCCAGCAAGGCCAGTGCAGATGAGCAAACCTGGAGCCCAGCCAGTGACAGCTGTAGGACCTGCAGGCCTCTCTGACCTGCTGCTGGCAGGCGGTGGAACGACTTCTCTGAACAGCAGGCTTCTGTGCACAGGTGTTAGCAGTGTTCCAGGACATCAAGGCCTTTCTGCAACGTGCTTTTACTTCCATGGTAAATTTCCTGGGCTTTTCATCCCCTCTTCCCATCTCCTAGAGCCAACAAAGAGTGATTTTGGCAAGAAGAATTGTCAGTGGCTTTCTGTTCCCTGCACTCTGTGGGCTTGCTCAGTCCAAGGCTGCTTTGTTCTCAGAAATTACTTTTGTCACTCCCTTCCTGACACAGTCTACATGGAGGCCTCTTTCTAGTGGAGTATCTCAGGAGTCAGTACTGGGACCAGGACTATTCAACATATTCATCAACAACCTGAGTAAGGGTACAGAGGGCACTGTCAGCAGGTTTGCTGTTGGCACCAAACTGCAGCAGTGGCTGACACCCCCCTCAGGCTGTGCTGCCGTTCAGGCAGATGTGGACAGGCTGGAGAGCTGCGTGGGGAGAAATGGAATGAAATCCAACAAAGGGTAGATGCTAAGGACAGGCTGAGGGAGCTGGGGAGCTGGGAGCAGAGCACCCTGAGGGGTGACCTCAGTCATGGCTATCCAGCTGTGCAGGGCAGTGCCAGGAGGACAGAGCCAGGGTCTGCTCAGGGATGCCCAATGACAGGACAAGGGGAAGTGAGGGCAAGATGGAGCAGAGGAGGTTCCATGGGAACAGAAGGAGAAACTTTTCCACTGTGAGAGTGGCAGAGCCCTGGAGCAGGCTGCCCAGAGAGGCTGTGGAGTCTCCTGCTCTGGAGATATTCCAAACCCACCTGGATGTGTTCCTGTGTGACCTGCCCTAGGTGATGCTGTTGTGGCAGAGGGGTTGGACTGGATGGTCTTTGGAGCTCCCTTCCAACCCCTGACATTCTGTGTGACTCCCAAAGTTAAGTTCTAGATCAAGATTCACTACTACTTCAGGCTCTGATTTTCAAAGGCTGTTGGTATCCTGAGCTGCCTTCCCAACAAAATCAATCCTGAATTGCCCCACTGCTTGCAGTGTTTTCACTCCTGTATTGGTTTGTTGTGGGAGAGGTGAGGATTGCAGGTGGAGGGTTGGGTCAGGAGTGTACTGTAGGGCTCAAACTGCTCAGGAAACCCAAATAGGAATGGTCAGGTTTCATGGAGAGCAGAAGGGTGATGTGTTAAGGAAGGCTCATGGCAACCAGGGAGGCAGGAGATAGAATCAGGATTCCACATCCTAGAGGGAAAGGGAGAAAGGGGAATATGGAGCTCAGAAAAATATTAATTCAGTTTTGGGTGGGGGGAATTGAACCCCCCCATTCCCAATGCAATTTATTGCAGCTCAGGCAGATAAAAGAAGTACATCAAACTGGTTCCACAAGAAGGTCAGATTAAGGACATGAGTGAAACAGGAGCATGTCTCTCTGTGTGTGTACAGCTCTGTATCTTCTGCTCAGTGCCCCTCGTTACAGAACTGCAGAACAATCAGAACCCTTCAGGGTTCTTGTCTTGTCCATCAGCTCCTAGCCAGACAACATCCCTCCATGCCATCAGGCTGGGGGAATGCAGAAGGAATGAAGAGTTACATCAGAACAAGAGCTAGGCAGATGGAATCCAGGAGCACTGTGGACTGGCATGTGTTCAGGTGCAGCAGAGGCTCTGTCAGTCCTTCTGAGTCCAGTGCTGCAATCCTACTTCAGCTGGCTGCAAGAGAAAGGTGTTGTGTGAGTAGCAGCAGTGCAGAGGTGAAAAGCTTCACTTGGATACCTTGAAGCCAACCAACCCCTCAGTTTCTTGCATGGTGTAGAGAGTGACAGACTGCTACTGTAGCTGAGGATGGCAAAGCCTTGCTTGTGCATCCACATGGCTGCACTAATTGAGGTTTCAGTTACAGCCAGCTGCTTCCTTGGCAAAGAGAGCTAAAGAACAACTGTATCAGTACTTGTGCTGCACAAATTTGTTTGCTTTTTCATGTGGCTTTAAGGGCTTTGTCCTCTCCTTATGAGGATCCTTTTTTTAACCTTGATAAGAAGTAGGTGAAAATGAAGTTTGACATCTTATGTTAGCCAGCCAGAGACACACCATGGCTCTGAAGTCGACCTTCAAGTCCCTGAAGGGGGCTATAAGAAGGCTGCAGAGGGACTGTTTGCAAAGGCCTGCAGGGACAGGTCAAGGGACAATGGTTTGGAGTGAGAGAAGAGCAAATTCAGATTGGATGTTAGGAACGAGTTCTGCACCATGAGGGTGCCACAACACTGCAACAGGTTACCCAGGGAGATGTTTGAGGCCCCATCCCTGGAGATAGTCACAGTCAGGCTTGATGAGGCTGTGAGCAAGCTGTTCTAGTGGAGGATGTCCCTGCTGACAGCAGGGGGGTTGGTCTGGATGGCCTATGGGGGTCCTTTCCAACCCAATCATTCTCTGATTCCATGATTTCATGTCAGCCAAGACCTTTGGCAGAGGACATGGCTCACAGTGCTCTGTGGTTTTCTCTGCTCTTTCCTTGCTTCCAGGAGGTTATCACCGATTCTCACAGTCTGTGGTTCAGCAGAGCTAGAATGACATCATGCACAGATGGATTTTGTTTTCATTTGAGTTTCCTCTTTGGGCTTGACTGTGTGCCCTCTCACCTCCACAATCTCTATATCCAGGTCCTAGATCCTCTGTAGAACATCTCAAAGGACTCTGGTGCTTGGGTTTGGTTAACATCTCTGACTACCAGAGCAATTCAGGTGAAACCTCTCTGCATAAAGGCATTCCCCAGCACAGTGTGACTGTGGGTTTGGGGCAGAGGAGGACATTCATCACACATTGTTCTTAGCTCTCAAGCATGGGTTACCATGAACTGCCAATGCTGGAAGGCAGCTGTGCTGTTGCACCAGGAGGCTCAAGCTCTGTTTCTCCCCACTTGACTGCTCAGCTTTCCTATCTTGACAGCAGAGCCTTTGCCTACTCTGAGTGCTCTTTTTGGCACTTACTGGTGACACTGGCATGTCTTGTTTTCCAGCAAGTATTGCCTTGCTCGTACCATCCTCCTTGCCCGTCGCTGCCAGGAGAGAAGGGACAAACAATTGGTTATTGTTATGCTTCCTAGGCAGTAAGTGGAGAACTGTCTGACAACTGCAGACTGTCCATCTCTATCCAGTTGCTTAGAGTTTAAGGATTTATTTGGTCTATCCCACATCCAGGCAGAAAACCAGACTCCTCCTGCAGTTTGGGGAGCCTTTCCTCTCTTTACCCTGCACAGAGGCACTTACCCTTCTCTGCTGCCATCTTACACCACTGATGATGCACAGGCATGCAAGGCCAAGCACCAAAACGCTGCCTCCAACACTCGCTCCAATCACCACATAGCTGATCCAAGCAGGAGCTTCCTCTGTGGAAGGAGAGAAGCATTCAAACACAGAAGCAAAAGAGAACATGTGAGGGGCATCACTTTGTACTTGGGAATGAGGAGCAGGCTGTAATTAAGCCTTCATTAAAGCTAAATCTCATTTCAGGGTGTTTGAACCCTTGTGACAATTTCTGCAACAGCACAAGAAAGGAATGGAAATCTGTATTTGACACTCTTTACTGAATACAGTTTTTTATTCAAGGTCAGGCTTGATGGGGCTCTGAGCAACCTGATCTAGTTGGGGGTGTCCTTGCTGGCTGCAGGGGGGGGCTGGGCTAGAGACCTTTGGAAACCCCTTCCAACCCACACCGTGCTATGGCAAGGCTTTTGGGTGGATGAGATGCTAATTTCCATACCCACGGGGTAATGGAGGCTGATCTTCTGGTAGTTGTTTTCTATGAGGTGACAGTTCCAGATCCCTGCAGCACTGACGTTCACCTCCACGCTTGCTTCGTTCTGCTTTGACTGTTTGGTGTCCCTCTGAGTGCCATTCACCCGTTCCCAGAGCAGGTGGGCGTTGGCTGGGAGGGGACTGGAGACCTGGCAGGTGAGGGTGGTCTTGGTGCCTCTGAGGAGTGGCCCAGCAGGGTTAGCTGAGACTGTAAAGGTAAGGAAAGGATATGTGAGCGAGGGGATGGGGAGATGGATCCACCCAGACCCTTGTGTCCTCTGTGTTTCTGCAGCTCCTCAGCTCTTGACCCGTGTGCTGGTTTGAGCTAATTGGAATATTTTAATAGAGAAAATTATACTATAGGCTGTGAAGGTAAAACAATGGTGATGTCTGCTTCACTCATAGGCTTGCTGAGATGTTTACAAAAAGATAAGAGAGTCTCTCGAGCTGGCAGTCTGGGTCACGAGGCACTTGGGTCTTGGGCTCTCTAGCAGCTTTGGATTCTCCTCTCTGTTGAATAACTTCACTAACCACTTCTCTTCTAATCCTCCCCAGCCAATCCTCCTTGCACGTAAGGCAAACCTTGGGGTAAGGTGTGGGGGTGGGGAGAAGGTGGAAGGGTGGTTGGGAGCCCCTCCTGGGGTCTCTGATTTCTGGGAGGAGTGTTGTGTGTCTGTATTACCTTAAACTTGTATATTTCTGTAACTATTCCTGTATATACTGTATATCTCTGCTTGTATATTGTGCTGAGCTGTAAATAGAGCTTCATCTCTTAACTTCCAGCTCTGGCTGAGGTCTAGTCTGGGTTATTTTAAAGTGTGGGGGGGCAGGGAACTCCCAAACCGTCACAACCCGCTTCTCTTTCTCTCACCTTTCATCACCACCAGCTCTATCTTGCTCTCTGTGTGTTTCCCCTTGTACATCAGCTGGCACACGTACTGCCCAGAGTAGTTGAAATGGACTTTGGGGAGTTTCACCTCTACAGTACTTTTAGATTTTCTCTCAGATACCTCCAGCTGAAAGCTGCTGTTTTTTCTCAACTTATGCCTGTGTCCTTGTGCCGTGACGTTGAAATCGAGTAGCTTATGAGCAGCTGCACTTTCATGGTGTGCCCAGTTCAGTTGTCCTGTGAAGTCTTTATTCCACTTTATCTGATGGAAATTCAGGTGCCAGGACAAGGTGACTGCGCTACCAACAGCTGCATACTTTCGCTCCAGCTCTGCATTCTGGAAACCTGAATTGAGGAGAGACAAGGAAGAGAGAGTCAGGGAAAGCCATGGCTGCACTTCCCACTCTCTGCCTTTGATCTGCAGAGATGCATGCTGTGCTCAGTTGAAAAAAGACTTAGATATATGCTGCCAGATACCCCAGGAAAGGTAAACAGGACAGGTTTAAAGAGAGAAAGCTCCCAAGCTCACTGGGTCTGAGAAGAATAGACTCCCAAGGAGAGAGGAATCCTCTCCTCACCAAGCCTGCAGATGAAAACAGGAGCAAGCCTGGAGCAGAGCTCAGGCAGCAGAGCAATCCCTGAGCTGCTATGTCAGAAGCCCTGGAAAATTGACCCTGGAACACCATTGCTTGGGATGCTGGAAAGCAGAAGCTCAGCTCGTGAGCTGGAGGGAGCACAGCTTCCCAAGGCTGTGTGTGAGCTGCATTTGATTGTTGCATACCTAATACTTTGACATCAAAGAAGATGTTGTGATTGATGGGTGGGGAGTCTGCATGGATGTGACACCTCCAGGTGCCGCTGTCCGTAGCCTCCAGTTGCTTTAACTTCAGGGTGTACTTCTGAGGGGTCCTGTTTGGCAAGAGTTGTGGTCTGACAGTGTTATTGTTACTGTCAAACAACTTGATGGTGAGGTCAGGCAGAGAGTGGGTTGAGTTTTGCATTAAAGTCAACTCAGGGACTTCGTTTGGCAGAAAGTGCCCATCAAAAGGGATTATCACTGTAACAAGAAAAAGCACAGGCAGTGAGTCAGCTCCTCTTCCTGCAAGAGAGGGACAAGGGTCACAGCAAAGAGGAAACATGGACTTTGTCCCCTGGAGATGAAGGATGGGCCAGAAGAAATGGCAGCTGGATAAAAAAATCCCAGGAACATGCCCATGTGGCCAAGAAGGCCAAGGGCATCCTGGGGCGGACTAGAAGGGCTGTGGTGAGTAGGTCAAGAGAGGTTTCCTGCCCCTCTACTCTGCCTTGGTGAGGCCACATCTGGAGTATTGTGTCCAGCTCTGGGCCTCTCAGTTTGAGAAGGATCTCAGGGAACTTCTTGAAACAGTGCAGCACAGAGCCACAAAGATGCTGAAGGCAGAGGAACATCTCCCTGCTGAGGCCAGGCTGAGGGAGCTGGGGCTCTGTAGCTGGGAGCAGAGCAGCCTGAGGGGTGACCTCGGTCATGGCTATCAAGATGTGCAGGGCAGTGCCAGGAGGACAGAGCCAGGCTCTGCTCAGGGATGCCCAATGACAGGACAAGGGGCAGTGGGTGCAAGCTGGAGCAGAGGAGGTTCCATGAGAACAGAAGGAGAAGTTTTTTTTTTCACTGTGAGGGTGTCAGAGCCTTGGAGCAGGCTGCCCAGAGAGGTTGTGGAGTCTCCTTCTCTGGAGACATTCCAAACCCACCTGGATGTGTTCCTGTGTGACCTGCCCTAGGTGATGTGGCTTTGGCAGGGGTTTTGGACTGGATGGTTTTTGGAGGTCCCTTCCAACCCCTGCCATTCAGCAATGCTGTGAAAAACATCACTCTGTGGTCCCCTCCCTGCTCCCCTCCCCACGGATAAGAGCCCTCTAATCACTCACAGTTCAAGACATGCAGTGAGATGGTGACTGTGTGAGAGTCATATGCACAGGTGTAGATGCCAGCATCAGACATCTTTAAGTCCACCAGCTTCAGGTGCTTGCTCTGGGGGTCAATGTGGGAGCGATCAGCCATGGCGGCTTTGCCTTCCGGGAACACAAATGTGCTTGTGAGGGCAGAGGTGTCTCAGCTGCCTGCTGGGGAGAGGGGGTGGTGGGCTGGAAGCCTTACCTTTCAAAGGAGAGGTTATAAAGGACCTTACAACAGTCTTGTAGTACTTCCATGTCACACTCCTGGCAGAAGGTATGCCCCTGCAGTGCAGGATCACCTCCTGGCCTGCAACTCCGACCTGTACTTCACTCTGCTGAGCCTTAGTGGGGATCAGACCTGGAAGTCAATACACAGCCAAAAGGGCACAGCTTCAGTTCTGGGAGAGGGGCTCAGGGACATATTCCACATCCCTCCAGAAAGGTGAAGAGCATTCTCCTCCCTTTCCTAGATACCAGGACAATTATCCTCAAATTCTGAATTATTCATTCCTTCATCTCATCCCTCCCTCCCTTTCTTACTCCCTCCCTTTCTCCCTTTCTCCCTCCCTCTCTCCCTCCTTCCCTCCATCCCTCCCTCCTT
>VWYK01108237.1:0-10306 GCA_013399775.1 Semnornis frantzii
TTTCTCTCTCTTTTTTTTTTTAAGTACTTGTCAGTGAGCTACAGCACTGGGGCCAGAGTATATTTTTCAGCTATGCATTATACTTTTATTTCAATTTATTTTAGACAGAATGTACAGCATACATCTAAATAATACCTAGGGTAGTTCAAATGAGTGTATTATGGCTGTAATTAGGATGGATATAAACTGGTTCCATCCCCAGCTCTGGTGTATTTCAGTTGGCTGTCTCCAGTTGCAGTCACTTCCAAGCAAGGCTTGCAAGGATAACTCATGTTGTAGTTTTAATGCTGCACATAAAATCATATTGCAACACATGAGGGGGAAATGAATTTATTGCTCTTTTTATGGGTTTGGTTTAATTTTTAGCCTTTTCTGGATTTTTCCCTGGAGCCTGTTACTGCTTTGCAGTGTGTCCCCTACCAGCGCAGACATTGCCCCCTCAGAGCAGCCTGGGGATCTGCCTGCCCAGGGACTCTGTCCCACCACTCTGTGCCAGGTGCATGAAGAGGAACCTAAAGACTACAGCAGGCCCTGTGTAAACAGCAGAGAGAGACCAGAGCAGGCTGCAAAGCTGCTGAGGGGCCTGGAGCAGCTCTGTGAGGAGCAGAGGCTGACAGCCTGCAGAAGAGCAGCCCCAGAGGGGATCTGATTGATGCTCAGCAAGAACTGAAGGTGGAGGGCAAGAAGATGGGGCTGGGCTCTGGTGCCCAGTGACAGCACAAGGGGCACAAACTGGAACCCAGGAGGTCTCACTTGAACTTCTTTGGTGTGAGGGTGCTGGAGCCCTGGAGCAGGCTGCCCAGAGAGGCTGTGGAGTCTCCTGGAGACATTCAAAACCCTCCTGGGCACTCTGATCCTCAGCAAGCTGATCTGGGGGAACCTGCTTTAGGGGGTTTGGGCTGGATCTCCAGGGGTCCCTCCCAGCCCCCAGCATTCTGAGGCTCCCCAGCCAGCTGAGGAGAACTTTCTGCTTGGTAGAAGTCTTAATTCCTGAATGTTTAGGAGGGAGGAGCAGCAAGGGCAGAACAAGAAGATTTTGCTCTTCATCTGCAGTTACACATAAAGCATTTAGTGCTGAACAGGCTCTCTGCTGTCTCCAGCAACACTGCTGGGCAGGAACCTCTGTAACATGAGTTCAGTGCTGTGTAAGAAAAGAGAACTGTGCCCAGGGATGGCTCAGCAGAGCTCCTGGGCTCCACGGGAAGTGTTCCCTCATTATCCTCACTGTGCCTGACCAACGTGAGCAACACATCTGAAATCAAACCTGCAGGAGGGGGGACAGCAGCAATTGTCTAATTAGGGCTTAGCAGCAATTGTCTAATTAGGGCTTCTGGGTGACACTGGGAGGAGCTCTGGGTGACATGACCTTTCCTTGCTCTGGGTTGAATTAGCATGGATTTAATGTCAGTGAT
Organism: Semnornis frantzii; assembly: GCA_013399775.1. Classification (NCBI taxonomy): domain Eukaryota; kingdom Metazoa; phylum Chordata; class Aves; order Piciformes; family Ramphastidae; genus Semnornis; species Semnornis frantzii. Next base: position 1,413 of record VWYK01108237.1, read on the forward strand.
CATTTCATGCAACTGTGAGCTCAGTGGTTTAAAGCACCTGGCAGTGAGACAGGGATTTGGTGGCTGTGACAGCACTGAGCAAACCCCTGGAATGCTCCTCCCCAGCTCTGACACCCACCCAGACTTCTGCTTCAGGACAGGCCCAGGAGGCAGCTGGGAGACAGCAGAGGCAGGAGCAGCACCAAGGAATCTTCTCCCAGCATCTTTGTGCTCTAGGCTGGGCTGGAGAGCTCAGGTCACATCTGCCTGACCAGGGTGAACTGCACCAGCTGGGAGCTTGGTGTCTTACTCCAAACACACAGCATCAAGGAATGGTTTGGGTGGGAAAAGCTCTCCAGGCTCCTCCAGTCCAACACCAACCCAGCACCACCATGGCCACCAAACCCTGGCCACAGGTGCCATGGCCACAGGTTTCTTGCACACCTCCAGGGCTGGGGACTCCACCACCTCCCTGGGCAGCCTGTGCCAGGCCCTGACCACTCTTGCAGCAAAGAATTTCTTCCTCATCTCCAACCTAAAACCTTTCCTGGAGCTACTTGAAGTGGAATAATAGGAAAAAGAAGTGGAATGAGCAACAGCCTTAGCAGGATGAATCCTTAAAATAGTCCTGGTAGAAAAGTTTTTCTGTGGGAAGCAGCAAAGCAGAAGTCTCCTGGGGGGGGTGCCTGAGGTCAGAGCACACAGAGCAGGGCAGGCTTGTGGAAGAACATTGGGCCCAGGGGCTGCCGAGGGGAAGAAGGAGAGTGGCTGTGAGCTGAGCAGCCCTGAGAGCCTGACCTGGGCAGGGCACAGAGAGGCAGCCAGAATGGAGCAGTGATGTGTGTCAGAGCTGGACACTTGCTGCCTGCTGCTCTCCTGGGCAGTGCTTTGGGGTTCTTTGGGGATGGAACAATTTTACAGGGCAAACATTTGTGATGCTGAAGTACCTCAGAGCACAAAAGTGTTCCTGCTCCCATGTCACCCAGACCAGCCAGTGCCAACCTCCTGCCATGGCCAGGGGCACCTCCCACTAGCCCAAGGCCAGTATAAAGAAACTGCCCTTGCAGGTCCCTTCCAGCCTTGGTGCTTCAATCTCCTCTGTTCTGTTGCTGCAAGTCAAAGGCTTTGATTTTAGTTTTTTCCAGCATGTTGTTTTTTTTTTTTTTTTTTGTTAAGTTCCAACATTCTGTCCTGATGAAGATGAAAACATTTTCTGACATGACTGTAAATGAAAATCAGATCTGGCCTTGACTCCCAACTCTCCTCCTCCAGTACCTTCTGAGGGCAGTACAGCTGTGTGAAAAGGTCACATTGGAAATGTCTTCTGTGATGAAGCTCTGTGTGAAGGAGAACTCCTCAGGGCAGCAGATGCCATTCAGGGGCAGTGGGGAAGTGCTGCATTGATGTGGTGGGCATGGGGGTGCTGCTTGGCTGAGTTCTCTGGGGTATGAAGGACAGCAAAGCATCCCTGCAAGCCAGGGCTTGAATAAGCAGGGGGGTAGCCTGCAGAAAGGGAATCACAGAGCCACAGGATGGCTCAGGGCAGAAGGGAGCTCAGAGCTCAGCAGCTCCAACCTCTCCTCCATGCCCAGGGACACCTCTCAGCCAGACTCAGCTGCTCAAGGCCTCCTCCAGCCTGGCCTGCAGCACCCCCAGGCAGGAGCCAGCCACAGCCTCCCTGGGCAGCCTGTGCCAGAGCCTCAGCACCCTCCTGCTGCAGAACTTCTTCCTCAGCTCCAGTCTGACCCTGCTCTGCCTCAGCTGTTTCAGTGACTCCAGCACCTCCCTGGGCAGCCTGTCCAGTGCTGGTACAGATGAATTTATAATGGCTGAGGGTTTGGTCTGAGAAAGAGCAGTTTGGGACTTCTCAGAGGACAGAAAGAGGGCTGCTGGCTGCAGGCACTTGGTGTTGCAAATGAAGTCTGACAGAATGAATCAAACCAATCTGCCTTTGCCTCTTCTAAAGGGTATTTTTTAAACCATTGTATTTAATTTTCCCCTGAGACAGATGCTTCCAAAGAAAAAGGATTTTGTTTTTCATTATGAATTTTGAAAATGAAACATTTTAGCAATTTATGAGGCTTATTTTTGTCTATTTTTTTGGCTGACAACACTTGCTCAGAGTTCTCATCTGACAAGTATGAGAAGTTGTGAAGCAGAGTTTTTGGCTTACTTTTGGAAGGGGTTGGGCTCCTGTCAGTGGTGCCCAGTGGCAGGATGAGGACTAATGGGCACAAGATGGAACCCAGGAGGCTCTACCTGAACAGGAGGAGAAACTTCTCTGGTGTGAGGGTGCAGGAGCCCTGGAGCAGGCTGCCCAGAGAGGCTGTGGAGTCTCCTTCCCTGGAGAGATGCCAAACCCACCTGGACTCTGTGGTCCTGGGCAAGCTGCTGTGGGTGCCCTGCTGGTGCTCCAGAGGTCCCTTCCAAGCCCACCAGGCTGGTCCCATGAACCTGAGCTATCCCTTCTGTTCTAACACAGCACTGCCAAGGTGGTGCCAGGGGCCTCTTGGCCTGCTCTGCTGTTTGCTTTCCCAGGGACATGCTTTACTCTTTGGGGCTCACTGCTGGTTTGAGAACAGTTTTTAAAAGCTAATTTCAGAGGTAAGTTCTTCCAAGTCATCCTGTTCTGAGTGTGCTTGGCAGAGCTGTCCCTGTTTGGTGCATTTAAAGTTCTCAGGCAGCAGTCTGAAGCCATGGAAGCACCAAGGGAGGTTTCACTGGCACAAGAATTCCCTCTCATTTAAATTGGGGCTATTGAGCTGAACTAGCACAAGGATTCTTGGCTGTAGTAGTGGAAGAAACACTGCAAGCATGGAATATGGGCTGCAGAGAGACTTGATACAAATGGAAATGCAACTTCACTTCAGGATTAAAAGCAGAGTTGGTTTGTTGATGCTGAGTCTCACTGATCAGGGCACACAGAGTCTGCCACACTGAGGGCTGCTCCTGTGTGGGGGCTGCTACCAGGGACCACAGAATGGAGTGTGTGGACAAATGCCCTTGTATCTGGCAAGCAGAGGCTCTGCCCTCTCCATCCTGCCCAGCAAGGAGAGGCTCTGCTCCAGGAGCTCTGGACCCAGGGCTCTGCTCTCTCCACCCAGCACAGGACTGTACAGAAGGAGGCAGCTGAAGCCCACTAGAAGCGAGAGACTTTCCTGTTGCCTTGAGCAGCCTTTCAGTTGGGCCCATGGCTAATTAATTAAGCTGCACTCAGGGAGGCAGACATCTGCAGGCACCTTACAAGCTCCTGCACACACGGAGCTGTCAGCAGGAGATGGATGGGACCTTCACACTGTGCTGTGCTGGCGCTGGAGCGGTGCAGCTGCAGGGAGCTGCCTGCCTCACTCACCTGCCAGGGCAGGGACAGTGCTGCCAGGGCAGGGACAGTGCTGCCAGGACAGGTACAGTGCTGCCTGGGCAGGGACAGTGCTGCCAGGGCAGGGACAGTGCTGCCAGGACAGGGACAGTGCTGCCAGGGCAGGGACAGTGCTGCCAGGGCAAGGACAGTGCTGCCTGGGCAAGGACAGTGCTGCCTGGGCAGGGACAGTGCTGCCAGGGCAGGGACAGTGCTGCCTGGGCAAGGACAGTGCTGCCTGGGCAGGGACAGTGCTGCCTGGGCAGGGACAAGCAGAGCAAGGTCTGTGGTTGCATTTTTAAGGTTTCTTTCTCTCCCTCCTCGCCCAGCAGCTGCTCCAGCACCTGAGCTCTGTAGGTGCTTCGTGCTGAGCACATGGACCACGAGAGGCTCCCTCTCCAGTGGGTGTCCTGTGTGGGCCCTTCGGCTTTCAGGTCCCTGCAGGACATTGTACAGGAGAGGCAATTTGGGCTCTTGGCTGCTCTTGAGGGAGAGAACTTCACCTGACAATGGCAGTGACTCTCCTGCCTCTGCAAGCAAGAGCTGTAGGTCAGCATCTTCCATTCACAGAGCAGAATTTAATCTGTGAAGATATCAGACATGGGAATAAGCCAAGAGAACTCTTCAGGGTTGCAGAGGACCAAAGGTAGCTGTTTGGAGTGGTCTGGAAATGGTTGTGCCTTATCTCTAATAATTAAAGAGACATTAAACTGGATCTTCATTATAATTATTTTTCTACAGGAAGATGGATCTCTCCTGATGAGCTCTGCTAGCTCTGGCTCTGAATGCTCAGGAGGAACTTCCCTCTGACTCTGTCAGTATTGCCTGCACACTGGAGCCAAACAGAGCTCCTATTTTCTAGTCCTGGTGTGATATAAAGGGTTCAGCATTCCTACAGTGCTGCTTCTGTATGAAAAACTCATTATGGGTTTCCAGAGGAAGGCAAGCAGGGTGATTTTCAGGAGGTGTAATTACATTTGGAGCTGAAAGGCAACATTTGACCTTCCTAACAGGCTGGGCAGAGTCTGTAATGGATACTTGGGCTTTAATGGTCTTGCAGGGCTGAGCAAAGGTGGGCTTTAAATAGGGACCCTACTTAGTCACTGCACCAAGAGTGTATTTAACACTGCCCATGCATAATGGAGAACCAGTGCCCCTGTGTGCCCCTGTGCCAAGATCTGCAATACAAAGGAGGACTGAAATGCAGCACTGAGAGATGCTCAGCTCCCCAGACAGATCCCTAGGGATGGCTCTGCAGGGCAATCCAGCCCCATAAGGATGAGCCCAAAAGAGCACTGGGGTCTCCCCTCAGCCTCCTCCAGACTAACACAGGGAATCATGAACTGCTGGGGTTGGAAAAGCCTTCCAAGATCATCCAGTCCAATCAGCAACCCAACACCACCATGGCCACCAAACCCTGGCCCCAGGCACCACCTCCACACATTTCCTGGAGACCCCCAGGGATGCTGACACAGTTTCTCTGTGCTTGCCAGAGGTGAGGGTGCAGGCACAGCTCCTCCCCTGCAGGCTCTGGTACATCACCCACAAGTCATATGTGTGTGCCTTAATTTGTAGCCTTGCTTAAATTATCTGGAGTCCTTCAAAAGGGAAAAAAAAAAATCAATTTGACTTTGGCAGCTGTCTCCACAATGCCTGCCAATCACCAGAGTATCTTTGGCTATTTTTAAGACTCCTGAAATCAGTCTGCATTAAGGCAATAGCTGTGTTTGGATTTAAGCCCAGGACTCTATCAATATAAAATGATTTGTTGCAAGTTTAAAGATTCTTCATCCCTATTCTCTCTCTTTTCATTTACATTTTAAGCTTTCATCAAAATGTGGATCAACAGCACTAATAGAGCCTCTTTCCCCTCCAGCCTGCTTGATGCTTTCTACAAATACCTCAGCCTGTGTGTTCTTAACCTCTCTCTGGTGCCAGATCTTCTTCCTCCTGTTCAACAGACATGAACTGGAGCCCAGAAATGTTCCACCTCAACATGAAGAAAAACTTCTTTACCTTGAGGGTGCTGGAGCCCTGGAGCAGGCTGCCCAGAGAGGTGGTGCAGCCCTTCAAACCCACCTGGATATGTTCCTGTGTGACCTTCTCTGGGTGAGGCTGCCCTGGCAGGGGGCTTGGACTCGATGCTCTCCAGAGGTCCCTTCCAAGCCCCACCATTCTGAGGTGTTCTCTCTGGGTGAGGGAGTGCCTGAAAAACAAAACCAATCTTTTTGGGTTTTGCCTGTCCTATCCCCATGTCTGCACCAGGTACAGACTCATAGAATCACAGAATCACAGATGCCAGGGGCTGGAAGGGACTTCCAAAGCTCATCTGGTCCAGCCCCCTGCCAGAGCAGGACCACCCAGAGCAGATCACACAGCCACACATCCAGATGGTACCTGAGTACCTCCAGAGAGGGAGACTCCAGAGCCCCCCTGGGCAGCCTGTGCCAGGCTCTGTCACCCTCACAGGGAAAAATTCTTCCTCAGGTTCACAGGGAACTGCCTGTGCCTCAGCTTCCACCAGTGCCCCTGTCCTGTCAGTGGGCATCACCCAGCAGAGCTGGCTCCAGCCTCCTGGCACTCAGCCCTTACATCTTTATAACCATGCCTGAGTCACTCCTCAGTCTCCTCCCAGCCCAGCTCCCAGCCCCAGCTCCCTCAGGCTCTCCTCATAAGGAAGATGTTCAACTTCCTTCAGCATCTTTGTGGCCCAAAGCACAATGTCCTGTTTGCCTTCCAGCTCTGCTCTGTCTCCAAGCCAGGCTGCAGCAGCATTAATGCCCCTGGGGAAGGAAAATTTGTCAATTGTTACTCAGCATTTAATTCTGCAGCATTTTGTAGTTTCATGAGATGCCAAATTTCTGTCATTTCTGTCCCTCCTCTGTGAAAGCTTCTTTAGGCTCTATCACTATTTTCACCTGTGGCTTAGCATTTTCAGCTCATTAGTTTATCTCAGTAGTAGGCAAATCTGGCTGGAGCCTTTCCATCAAACCCATTTGGTGATGAGGCAGGCAGCAGCCTGCTTCCTAATGCTTCAAAACAGGAGCCATAAATTTGGAAGTAAACTTCCAGTGCCCCTCGTAATAGAGAAGTAATTTTTTTAGCATCACCCTGACCTGTAGGTAACAGCAGATGTGGTGGGAAGGTGAATGCTGGGATGTGATCTAGAGACAGTGGCTTTGCTGGACAGAGGCTGAAGATGAGCCAGGATGTGTCAGGAGGCCAAGAAGGGCACCAGCAGCCTGGCCTGGATCAGCACTGGTGTGGGCAGCAGGAGCAGGGCAGGGGCTGTGCCCCTGGACTGGGCACTGCTTAGACCACACTTTGAGTGCTGGGGTCAGGTTTGGGCTCCTCACTCCAAGAAGGACATTGAGGAGCTGGAGCAGGTCCAGAGAAGGGTCTGGAGAGCAGGGCTGGGGAGGAGCAGCTGAGGGGGCTGGGGGGGTGCAGCCTGGGGAGAGGAGGCTGAGGGAGACCTCACTGCTCTCTGCAGCTCCCTGAGAGGAGGCTGCAGGCAGGGGGAGTTGGGCTCTGCTCCCTGGGATCAGGTGCTAGAAGGAGAGGAAATGAGCCCAAACTGCAGCAGGATGCAGCCAGCTGAGCCCAGCTCCTCCCTGGGCTGAGTGAGGGCAGCAGGGCACTGCCTGCATTCACCTGAGGATCCTTCCCAGCTGTGTAGTCAGACAGAGATGAATGGGAAGGGCAGAAAAGAGATCCAGAAGCTGAGAATATTGAAGTGCAACTTCTTCAGAAGCAGCTGAACCCCAAGGGCTGGCACTGCTCTTGGTGGGGAAGCTGAAGTCTGTGCCCAGCTGAAGTGAGGATCCCTGTAGCCCACCTCTCCTGCTGTTACCCTTTACCAGCACTGAGGAGGAAGATTATCAATTCCCCAGGACAGTGAGGATCTCTGAGTTAAATGCACAAGGAAGATGATGAAATAGAAGCAGTCTGCAGGGTTGCAAGGCAGAGATTCTGCTCTCCTGGCCCTGGAGATCAATTACCCAAGGCACAGTGACTCTGGGGCACATGAAGCCTTTGGAGCTGGTTCTGGAGGCAGCAATGTGAGTTTTGGTGCTGTGGCTGTGCCTATTTTGCTGATTATTCTGCTTACTTTTGTTTCTCTGATGCTTCCCCACCTGATGGCTGAAGCTGTGCATTTTTCACTGCTCACCACTGCTTACCTCACTCACTCAGAGCTATTGCTGATGCCAGCTGACACCTGCTGTGCTCTGCCACTCCTGGATTTGTGTGTTCTGGAAGGATTCATGTGGAAGTGGAGTCCTGGTGCAGTGCCAGTTAAGCTGAAAAATCCCTTCTCTGGGTCTGACCACACAACTGAGAAGATGGAAAGTTCCAGTGCCAGGACAAGGGGAGATGGACACAAACGGGAACCCAGGAGGGAGGAGAAACTTGTTTGGTGCTGGAGCTCTGGAGCAGGCTGCCCAGAGAGGCTGTGGAGCCTCCCTCCCTGGGGCCTCTGAAGCCCTACCTGGACGTGTTCTGTGTGACCTGCTCTAGCTGACCCTGCTCTGGCAGAGGACTGGACTCAGTCTCCAGAGCTCCCTTCCAATCCCAACCCTTCTGTGCTTCTCTGATTCCATGATTCTGCTCCAGGGGCACCTGGCATTGGGCAGAGACTTGGGGACAAACAGCCCTGAGATCCTCCTCTAACTTTGCCATAATCAGGCTCTGGGTTAAGCAGATTCTGCTGCCTGACCCCAGGCACTTTTGTCTTACTGCAGCCTGACGCTGCCTGCTCCAGCAGAAGGCTGCTCCACGCAAGAGCTGAGCCTGACCTGAGTGCTGAGCTCTTTGATTTCAGCCTGGGGCTCCACTCCAGCATCAATATTTAATAGTGGTGTAAAGAGGACAGTGCAAAGGTGGGCAGAGGGGTGGATGCTCTGGCAAGCTGAAGCAGAAGGTTGGGCAGAAGATGAGAGGAATGAGGCTCTGCAGTTTGACTCGTTCTTTGTTTTTCACTTTTACAAACCTCCCCCAGTGGCTCTCCCTCCTCTGCTCACAGCAGCCCAAGTCCAAGGAGTTTTCCACTCAAACTGCATCCTGCATTTGGCAGCTCTGGATCACATTAACCTGAGCTCAGAGCATTCCCCCACCCCCTCCTCTGAGGTGCCAGTCCTTAGGGCTCCTGCCAAAGCATCTTGCTGGGAGGCAGCTGCAGGACACGGAGCCAACAGACTCACACTGCCACCCAGACAGCAGCTCCACAGCCAATTCCTTCAGGGCCCAATTATTTGCCACAAGACTGAAGGACAGGGAGAAGTCTCTGACTTCAGACACTTCCTAGCCCACTCCTTTTTTGTTTTTTCCCCTCTCGTACTTCAAACAGTAAAAAAAATAAGAACCAAACCCAAAGCCCAGCCCAGGCCCAGCCTCCCAATACTGCATCAGGAGCTGAAGGGATGCTGCTGAATTGGAGCTCCTTTAGCATTGCAGGAGACAGCTCTGACGTTCCTGCAGCCACTGTGCTGCACCAGGCTGCCTGAGAGCTGCTGGCTGTGGCTGGGGCTGTGTGAAAGAGCAGCACTGCACTCCCAAA
>VWYK01108240.1:0-17647 GCA_013399775.1 Semnornis frantzii
TTGAAGCGGTGTTTGCCCTTGAAATGTTGCCTGTGGGCTGTTAAAATGCTTTGTAAGTGTCAACATTGGGAGCAGAGCTTGTTTCTGGGCACAGCTGTGCACTGCTTGTGGCCTGCACACACTTTACTTGTCTCTACCTACTATGTTTTGGTGGTTTGGGTTTTTTTTTTCCATAGAAAAATGCATTTTGTGTGGATTTTACCCATTCCTCACCTCGCCAGTGAATGTCCAGCATTGACTTTTGCATGCACTTTATGTACAAAGGTGCTCATTTTGCTGTCTTTGCTTCTGTCTCTCAGGAAATTGTGGTAGGCAGCAACATGGACAAGATCTATATTGTCATGAACTACGTGGAACACGATCTCAAGAGCCTGATGGAAACAATGAAGCAACCATTCCTACCAGGTACTGAGGGCTGCACTCTCCTGGCATCCATAGAACAGCAACAGTACCCAACACAACCCTCAGTGTCTCTGGGCTGTGCTGACCTCAGAGAACTGGCCCTGTGTTGCCTTGGGATGTCCCAAGAGTGTTCCTTGGAAGAAGGACTTTTGGCTTCTCTCTGTTCAGGTGGATTTTGCTGATGAGGTTAAGAGAGAATTGCAGGCTGGGAGTGCTGATGCTTGCCTGGTGAATCCAGTTTGCAGGCTCAGGGTGAGGTGGAAGTTCAGATGTGAAACTGGGGCAGTTTTCCCACTGGCTTTTGTTTTGGATACATTCCAAATGAAGTTTTGCTCTGCTGGCAGCTTTCTGGGTCTGACTCTTGTCCCATGACAGACTTCTGCGTCGCAGTCTGTAATGTGCTTTTTAACTTGACATCCCTTCCCTCCCCCTTGTCCCCTTCCCTGTTCTCCAAACAACCCAAAAATTAAAGCTGGATTTTATTCTCTTCAACGCATTTGGCCTTTCAGGTGAAGTGAAGACTTTGATGATCCAGTTACTGCGGGGAGTCAAACACCTGCACGACAACTGGATCCTGCACCGGGACTTGAAAACTTCCAACCTGCTGCTCAGCCACTCAGGCATTTTAAAAGTAAGGCTTCCAGCAGAGCTCCCACACTTAGGGAAAAGCTTGCCCTGCAGAATGACATCGTGCCAGGAGCTGGGTAGGGTGGGTTGGCATTCCTCACACCAAGAGGTGTGCCTTGTGGAATGTGCACTGGTGAAGCGCAGAGAGTGCCTTGCTGCAGCTGTTAACACTGAAGTGAGGATGTGACAGACAAATGTGGTCTGGTGTGCAGAGTGGCTTGAGAGGAGCTCTGAAGAGCCTTGGGTCTGTTGATTGATGAGAAGCTCACCATGAGCAGACAGTGCCCTCATGCAGCCCAGAAGACAAATTGTGTGCTGGGCTGTGCCAAGAGGAGTGTAGCTGGCAGGGCGAGAGGGGATTCTGCCCCTTGACTATGCTCTGCTGAGGCCTCACCTTGAATACCTCATCCAGTTCTGGTGTCCCCAGCACAAGAAGCACAGGGAACTGTTGTGAGTTGACAGCCACCATGGCCACAGAGGTTGGCAGTGATGGTGACCCTGTGCTCAGTGACTGAAACCCTTTCCATTTAGGTTGGAGACTTTGGCCTGGCCCGGGAATACGGCTCCCCGCTGAAGCCCTACACACCTGTGGTTGTCACACTTTGGTACCGGGCTCCAGAGCTGCTGCTGGGAGCTAAGGTTTGCTTTTCCCTCCTGCTTTCCAGGCTGGCTTTGTGTCATAATTAGTGAGCAAAGCATGAGCATGCTTGATTCTTTAGATTTAGATCTCCAGAGGCCCCTGCCAACCCCTACCATTCTGTGATTTAGAGGTGGGAATGCTGACTCCTCAGTATTACTTTTCCTAGGGACACAGCTAAAAAGGTTCCCTCTTCCTCAGGCAGAGTGGGGGGGGGTGAGAGATGGGAGATTTTCCTCCTTTACCATGCTGCTGCCTTTGGCATGGATTGCTGCAAACCATCACTGTCACCTCATGCCTTGGGTATTGGAATGATTCTGTGTGCTCTGAAGTCTTAAAAACACAAGCCTCAAACAAATGCCCAAAGCAGCAGCACCACCACCTCCCCACCCCACTCAGAAAGCTGTTCCTGGTTCTCTAAGGTGTCACCTGTTCCTCTTTTCAGGAATACTCGACAGCAATAGACATGTGGTCTGTGGGCTGCATATTTGGAGAGCTGCTAACGCAGAAACCTCTGTTTCCAGGGAAGTCAGAAATTGACCAGATCAACAAAGTGTTTAAGGTGAGGCTTTTAGAAGCACCTCTGGGTTCTACCTGACTGGCTTTAGGGGTGGGTACATTGCAGCAGTGCCTGTTGCCCTTGGAGGTTAAGCTGTGGCACAGGCTGCCCAGGGAGGTTGTGGCTGCTCCCTCCCTAGAGGTGTTCAAGACCAGGCCTTGAGTGACCTGTTCTAGTGGGAGGTGTCCCTGCCTATAGCAGGGGGTTGGAACTGGCTGATCCTTGAGGTCCCTTCCAACCTTCCCATTCCATGATTCTGTAAGCTCATTGCTCTGGTTCTTGTTTTGCAGTACCTGTAGTGAGCTAAGAGCATGCTTTGTCTGTTTGCTCTGGTGCTTGCTGAGTGCTGCAGCTACATAATGAGTAAGCAGAAGGCTTGCACTCCAGAGTTCAGGAGATATTTTCATTTACAGGATCTGGGCACTCCAAGTGAAAAAATCTGGCCTGGTTACAATGAGCTGCCAGCAGTGAAGAAGATGACCTTCACAGAGTACCCCTACAACAATCTGCGCAAGAGATTTGGAGCTCTGCTCTCTGATCAGGGCTTTGATCTGATGAACAAGTGAGTGCTGCCTGCCTGGGGCAGGCTGTGCACATGCTGTGATAGGACAGTGGTGGAGAGTGACTTGTGGTGAAGCTCTGCTGGTGCTCCTGGTGTGCTCCTGTAGCCCCCAGCACAGGAGGGACATGGAAGTGTTGGGGTGGGTCCAGAGGAGGCCAGCAAGATGCTGAGAGGGCTGCAGCAGCTCTGCTGTGAGGACAGGCTGAGAGAGTTGGGGCTCTGCAGCCTGCAGAGGAGAAGGCTTCCAGGAGAGCTTGGAGTGACCTTGCAGGATCTGAAGGGGGCTGCAGGAAGGCTGGGGAGGGACTATTGCCAAGGGCTGGGAATGGCAGGACAAGGGGAATGGGTTTGAAGTGTCAGAGGGGAGATTGAAAGTGGATGTTAGGAGGAAGTTGTTTGGAGTGAGGGTGGTGAGACACTGGCACAGGTTGCCCAGGGAGGTTGTGGCTGCTCCCTGCCTGGAGGTGTTCAAGACCAGGCCTTGAGTGACCTGTGCTAGTGGGAGGTGTCCCTGCCTATGGCAGGGGGTTGGAACTGGCTGATCCTTGAGGTCCCTTCCAACCTTCCCATTCTATGATTCAGTGCACTTAACCTTGACAAAACACATGCTGATGCACTTGAAGCTTGTGACATGCCTCACAACAGCTTTATTTATGTACCATGCTCTTAACACCTGCCTTTAATCCTCAATCCAAGCTGATTCTTGCACACACATCCTAGGAGAACAGAACAATGTTTCAGTAGCAGTTTGAGCTTGCTGATGCCATGTTTCATCATGTGGGAAGTAGCTGTTGAGGAGTTGTGTGATGGATCTTGTTCAAACCATGACATTACAGTCCTTAAAAGGGGGGAACAAAGCAGCATGTGCCAGGGATCATGTTAAAGAGTTGGGGAAGCAGCAGTTTTGGGGGGTTCCCATCACTGTCATTTACTTAACTGCTCTGCTTATGGCAGGGGCTTTGTCTTCATCACAGTGTTGTGGCATGCCTGTGGGCCTGGGTCTTGCAGAAACACAAGTCAGTGGAGCTCATTTCATGTACAGCTCCTGACTGTGGCAGTGTTTGTGTGGTCAGGGCCAGATCTCCCTTGTTTGGGAGGATGAGTTGTGCAGGAAAGCATCTTCCTGTCTTGTGAAATCAGCCACAGGCTCTGCAGTTAACTTTATCTGACATTGTTTTATGGTGAGTCAGTGAGTCAGATGTTAATTGGCCTGGATCTTGACCTGTGCTAGTGGGAGGTGTCCCTGCCTATGGCAGGGGGTTGGAACTGGCTGATCCTTGAGGTCCCTTCCAACCTTCCCATTCTGTGATCCCTTTTGAGCTGCATCTGATGACTTGCAGGAGCTGAGGTGTGTAAGCAGAGCCCTGCAGAAGCTACTTTAGTTGATTTGTAGCTCCAGCTGCTGTCCCATTCCTGCAGGAAGCATGCTGAAGTGAACTGACTGGCTGTGTTAGGTCAACTGCCTGGCAGCAATCACAGCCACTAATGCAATTCTTTCTTAAATCCCACACCATTCCCATTTGTCTTTCTGAAGGATTTGTAACTGGGGGCTAAAAGTGTTTCTTCTTTCTGCCCCTGTCACTCCTCCATTTCTTTGTCTAAACTCTTCCCAGCTTTTTGACATACTACCCAGCCAGAAGGATCACTGCTGAGGATGGTTTGAAGCATGAGTACTTCCGAGAGACTCCCCTGCCCATTGACCCCTCCATGTTTCCCACCTGGCCAGCAAAGAGTGAACAGCAGAGAGTGAAGCGCGGCACCAGCCCACGGCCCCCCGAGGGAGGCCTTGGCTACAGCCAGCTGGTAAGGGACTGATGGGCACAGGGTTCTGATGCTGGGAAAGCTCTGCTGGGCTGTGCTTGGGGGTGTGGGATGCTCACCTGTTTGCTTGGCACAGGCACTGGAGCAGCCCAGCTTCCCCTCCCCTGTTTCAGAGGGACAGGGGAGAGGGCTGTGAGGATGCTGAGGGGACTGAGCACTGCCTGGGGAGGAGAGGCTGAGGGACCTGGGGCTGCTTGGTCTGGAGAGGTGAAGACTGAGAGGGGATTGAATCAATGTTTATAACTNGTCCCTTCCAACCCCTGAGATCCTGTGACCCTTTCAGAGGGCAGGTCCAGTAACTGCTGTGGTCACAGAATCCTCATTTCAGTCCATCTGAGGAAGAAATTTGGCCTGGTTTTGTCACAGTGCTGCTTTTGCAGGGTTTGCTCTGCCAGCTGAGCATTCAAAACTGCAGATTGCTTTTTGCAGGCAGCCCAAAGCCTGCTGAGTTTTGCTTCTCCTGGGGATGGAGCCATCTCCTTTCTCCAAAGGCAGGGTGTTCTCTGGGGGGCTTGTGCTGACAGCAAGCTGGCTGAAAGAGATCTCCCTGGAAGTGTGGTGTGGTGTAGTCCCAGCTGCCTTCATTCTACCAACTCAGCACAGTTTCCATGCCTCAGCTTAGCTGAGCAGTTCCTCTGCCTGAAAGTAAACTTCCAGGGGTACTTAGCTCTGCTTTTCCAAGGTATAACAGCTGGCATGGAGAGTGTGCAGTGGGTGCTTGAGCAGCTGCTGCCTAACTGCTGCACACTGCTTTTTCCAGCCTGCTCCCAGATGGCTTCCACCTTTCACCCCTGCAGCCAACAGTAGGTAGAGAAATGAGGAGAAGCTTTAGGAAGGAGAACTGTGGAAACAGCAGCCCTTGAGGGTTTGCTGTAGGCCTTGGCTGTGGGGGGCACCCAATCAAACAGCTGTTTCTGCTCTCCTAGAAGTGCTTTGGTTATTTGGTTGTTGCTGTTTAGATTTCTGTGTGGGAGAGGGAGCTGCAGCTGCACAGATGCTGCTAAGTGACCTGTGGTGGCTCTTCAACAGGGCGATGATGACCTGAAGGACACAGGCTTTCACCTGACCACCACTAACCAAGGAGCATCTGCTGCAGGACCTGGCTTCAGCCTCAAGTTTTAAACTCAACACGAAAGAAAGGAAGACAGGAAACCCCCAAACTGTTCATGTGAGTGGCTTGCTGAGTGCCCCAGTTCTGTTCTTCACATCAGGGGCATTGGATGCTTTTCACAGGGGGGGAAAAAACCTCAGATGTCATCAGATGCAAAGGCTCTTGGTGGGTGTGGAGTTTAACTGCTGCATTCCATTAGAGGACTGGAATTAACCTGAAAAGCCAAGGATCATTACAGAATTCACAGGAAAACTTGAAGTACAATCCTGGAATATTTCCTCTTTGAATTTTAGGGTTTTTTTGTTTGTTTGGATTTTTTTTTTTTGGTTGATTTTTATTTTTTTTTCTTTGTGTTGTCTTTTTTTTTCCCCTTGTACATTTGTAGAATTAAAATACATTTTTAATTGTTTGAAGTGTGAAGGATTTCATTTCTTCACATGCAGCAAACTCAGATGTTGATGGCATGAAATCTTTTAGAGTGGAAACTTCATTCCTCCTGCTGCCACTGCTCCAACATTGGCAGCCTTGGCAGGCAGCTTCTTGGGTTTTTGTTTTCCTGTAAGTGAATTGTGTCTGTCTGAACTTAGGGCAAAAACTCCTCACAGTGCTGAGGTTTCTTTCCTGTAGTGGGCCTTGGAGGGAGCAAGGCTGGGTTGGGTTCACTACTGAGAAGACTTTTGGGTGCACTGCTGAGCTGATCCCTGTGGGTGTTGTACACATGGAGTGACAGTGGCACTGGTGCCAGAGAAGTGCTCCTTTGCTTTGTACAGCAAGAAAGATTTGCTGTGGAGACTTGAAACTTTATTTTCTATAGAAAATTCTTTTCAGGATGCCCTTTTTCCATTGACCACAGAAGAGCTTAGCTTTACTGATTGTATAATGCTGAGTTCCAGTCCTTTCTCCCAAGATAAAAAAGCAGAGGAATGATGTTGAGATACCACATCCTTTGGAGTCTCTGCTCTTTCTTTTCTGGGAAATACTGGGGGTGCTCATGCTGCACCAGCCCAGGCAGAGGATTAAGTGAGATGATAAACATTCCATCAGTTTCAGTACATTTGAGAAGCTGTTCTGGGTAAAGATCTTGGAACTGGAATTTGGATGTGGGAAGTTTTGAAAGCAGTGGCTTGGGGTTGTTGTTTTCTTTTCCCCGTGGAGGAATGCAGAACTGTGTGTGCTCTTCTGGCCTGATTGATGGCTTGGTGCTGAAGGAGACACAGTTCTGTTGCCAGGCTGCTCACTGACCTCTCTCTCAGCAAGATTCTTCCTAGGTGGAGATGGGTAACTGCTGGAGAGCAGAGGTTTGCAGCGCCCCCTCCTTGCACGAGGGGCCCCTGCTAAGCTCCCAGGGGTCAGAGCCTGACTCTGGCCTTCATTCCAAGCTGTGCATGGTGCACTCTGTGAGATGATTTCCTTCCAGTGGCCATGCTCTGACAAAAAGATTGTTTAGGTTAGTTTTAGTAAAGCAAAGGAGACCTAAATGCTGGGTTGCAGTGGCAGTTCCCTGTGGCTTGAGAGCTGTGTGCTTTGTTGTTGCTGCAGAAGGGAAGGATCAGCTCCTCCTGAGCAGTGCAGCACTGTTGGGTTATTGCAGCTTAGCTTTTTCTTGCCTCTGCTGTCTGGCTTTGCACTCACTCCTTGTCTTTTCCTGAGCTTAACTGACCATGCAAAGATGTTTTTCTGTGGTGGTTAAAACTGTCCTAGAGCAGAGAACTGCACTGGCAGAGCCTTTCTGCTCTAACACCAAGGGCTTCCTAGACTGCTGCCCTGTACTGCACTGTGGGAGATGCTTTGCAGTTGGTGCTTTTGAGCAAGAAGAAACTTGTTTGCATCAAGAGATTAAAAGGACAACTACAAAAGGATAAACCTCAGCAAGGTGACAAGGATCCTGCTGGATGCAAGAACTGCCAGGGACTCCTGCCTGCAGAGGAACACTGCTGTGGACATGAGGCCACCAGGCTTTGCCTGCCAGTGCTAGGCTGCTGGCTGTAGCACATTCACCTCCCCAGGTGGGGGCCTGGGGGAGGACAGTGATGGAGGTTACCTCATCTCTGCTGCAGGAGTCATGAGGCTCCTCCATCAGGCACCTAAAGGACAAGTTCTGAGGAGCTGCTGGTGGAGGTAAATAGTCTGCAGGGTAAGCTGACATGAGAGAGAAACAAACAGACCACAGGGGAGTGTGGGGGGAAGTTAAAAATCTGTGAACACTGAGCAAGTGAGAATGTGGAATGGAGGCATCAGAAGGGCTTCTGACCCTCCCTCCTTTCTGACAAGCAGAAGTAGTATTAAAAATGTGTAAGTTCATAGAGTGGGTTGGGTTGGAAGGGACCTTCAGGACCATCCAGTTCCAACCCCCTGCCATGGGCAGGGACACCTCCCACTAGCACAGCTCACTCAAGGCCTCCTCCAACCTGGCCTTGAACAAGTCCAGGGTGGTTGTGGAGCACAGAAGACCTCCAAGGAGGTTGTGGAGCACAGAAGCACCCAACATGATCAAAGGTCAGAGATCAGGTTGGGTGATTCTGTGCTCCTCAGCCTCCCTGGGCAACCTGTGCCAGTGTCTCACCACCCTCACTGCAAACAACTTCCTCCTAACATCCACTTTCAATCTCCCCTCTGACACTTCAAACCCATTCCCCTTGTCCTGCCATTCCAAGCCCTTGTCAATAGTCCCTCCCCAGCCTTCCTGCAGCCCCCTTCAGATCCTGGAAGGTTTCAGATACTGGAAGTCAGGGTTGCTGCTCCTCATGTCCCTACAATTAACATTCTCCCTATCACTGCTCTCCCTGAGAGTGAAGTAATTATTGATAGAACAAGAGGAAGTGGCCTGAAACTGTGTCAGGGGAGGCTTACCTTGGATATTAGGACTTTTATTTTTTTGCTGCAAGTGGTCAGGGATTGGCACAGGCTGCCCAGGGAGGTAGAGCAGGGACAGCAAAACACTTCCAGAGCATAACTGCTCCTTTTCCTCCCACAGCACCTCCACTGCAGCACAGCTGAGCCCTGGATCTGCTCCTCCAGTTCTGTGATGTTCCTGTTTCTCCACAGCAAGCCACAGGTTACCTGCAAAACCTGACACTGGCCTCTTGCTTTTTTGGTTTTGTTTTTTTACAAAAGAAGGTTTAATTCTCTGTACAGCACAGACTTGATAAAACCTTTATCATTAAACCCAATTTGGTAAAGCTTTACATTCCAGTAATCAGGTCTCAGAGTCTCTTTTGCTCAAGGTGTGGAAGCAGCTGCTCAGTTGTGCTACTGGAGATTAAATACATAAATGGCAAAGAAACATTCTGGATTGGAAAGAGACCTGCACTGCTCATTCCAGGGCCTGTCAGTGCTTCAGCCTGATTCTCCAGGAATAGGTAGTCAGGATTCTTTCTTTCTTCCTTACTATGCAGGTGTAAGTTCCTTCATTGATTGCATTGGCAATGATGCTCATGTGGTCTTCATTTAAGGACAAGTACCCTGGGTAGGAGTATTCCAGCAGCTCCTGGTCTTTGTACCAGCTGTCAGCAGAAGGAAGAGCAGAGATCAGACACAAAGCTGGCACAGAGGAAGGTGGAGACTCTCCTAGGGAGCTTTGCTGATGGCCCTGCACCAAAAGCAGGTTGAGTTGTACTGTTTGTTTCAGGGCTGTTTGAACTGCACCACCCTGGGTCCTTCTGGAGCCTGAATCTCCCTGGGAGTTGATGGGAATTTGGGTCCTTGGTCTAAAGTAGCTCATGGCTTGGGCATCTCAGTTGCAGAGGCAGCCAGGAGCAAGCTGCTTGTACATCAGCAAGAGCTACCAAGGGTTTGAAAGGTAGATTTCACACAGGGGTTTTTTTTGCAGAAAAGGGGTTTGGGAGCTGACTTGAGGGTAAGGATTCTTTGTGCTCTGGATGAAATTGGAACTCTCAGCTCAGCTTGCTGGCTGCTGCTAGCTCTGCTTTCAGACTAACTGCTTTGCAAGGCGAGGAGTGGTGCTTGCACCTTTCCCTCTCTCTTCCAGCCCCCACTCCTGTTCTGGGTGCCAGATGGGACAGTGACCAGCTCCAGAAGACATCTGCCTGCTGGGTGTAGAGCCTGCAGCCCAGGGGCTGGAATAAGGGCCAGAGCACTTACTAGACTTTGCCTTTCTTGTGGATGATCTTCTGCCCGCAGCGGAAGGTGACGTTCCTGCCCTCAGAAACTGTCTTGGTTTTTGTCCTTGGTGGGGGCAGAGTAGGAGGGACTGTGGGGAATGGGAATTCTGTAGACCAGAGAGGAGAGAGAGAGCAGGAGTGTCTCATTAGCAAGCTTCAGGCATTCCAAAGCCCCTTCACAGACTGTGATCACTTAGTTATTACTTTGAAGGTTCCTTAAGTGCCTCCTCCTGAGCACTTCCTGCACAGCTATTTAACATGGTCCAGGTGCAGAGGAAACCTGGTGGCCTTTGGACTGACAGAGGGAGCAGAATCACCTTCCCCATCTCACACCCAGGGAAGAGCAGACAGTCAGGCCATGACCAGGCCCCAGAACTTGTGTGTTTGTAGTTCTCTTGACTGCCTCTTTGCATTCATCTGCCCTGTGGAAGTGCCTCAGGAGCCAGAGGTGCAAGTCTCATGGTGCAGCCTGAGGTCAGGAGGCATTTATCTGAAGCTGCAGTAACATGGCTTGAGCCTGCATTAGTCCTTATCTGGACTCTCAGAACTGCTGCAGGAGTAGCTCTAAGGGGATTAACAAACTTGATCTCCTTTGCTGCAGCAGCTCAAGCCCAGCTGTGCTCTGTCTGATGTCCTCCCACTGCAGCAGGAGCTGAACACATCAGCTGGGGCCAGAAGGCACATGGAGCAGTTGTGTCTTTAGGAAACTCCTCACCACTGCTTCACTTACATGAAAGCAGAGAACAGTTTCATGTTCCAGACCACAGATGTTTAGACACAAAAGCTGCTTCCTCTTCCTGAGCCTTGAGCTTGGCTCTCACACTGCAGAGGCTACCTCTGCTGTTCTGCTCAGCGCAGGGTGAGGCTGGGCACTGAGCTCCAGCGTGGAGTTGAGAGCCTGCTTCTCCCTGCAGTAATCATTGCTTAGCTTTTACCTCCTCCCTCCGTGCAAACCCCAGCAAGGATGGCAGCAGAGCAGTCAGGTACCATAGCAGAAGTCACAGGTGGCTGGGCAGTGCCTCTTCATCAGCTTCCTGCGCCTCTCGCAGAACCCCTTCCGTGCCCACGATGGGCACATAACCAACCTGTCCCTGCAGCCTGAAACAGGAGCAGACAAGGCTTGGGAGGGAGGGACTGTCCTGAGTGGCAAGTGGATGTTCCCCTGAGTTAGACTGGGCAGTGGAAATGGTGGAGCTGGGGCAGGACACAGTCTGGTGGAGCTGTTACTGTACCAGCAGTGGGCTGGATGTTGAACTCTTCTCAGAGCAGCACCAGTGAGGGTTGCTCTTCAAGTCCTCCACTAGGTACTGAGTGAAGAGCAGCAGCCAAATGTGTCAGAGCTGAAGAGAATCTTGTCCCAACCTCTTTGGTTTGTGGGCAGCTTTACCACCTTGCATTAACAGACCTGAGTCCAGCACTAGCAGCTGTCTGCCTTCCTCTTTCCCTGGGTGCTCCTGATCCTTCCAAATGTACAACTGCACCTCAGGGCTCCCCAGGGCTGAAGTTGGCCTTTTAATCTTGTCTGAGCCACAGCACAGAAGGCCAAAGAGGCCATGCCTGGTGCTGGTGGCTGGGCTGGGGCACAAGTGAGGCACAGGAGTGTCTGCCAGAGCAGCCTGACCCCTCTGGAACCCTTTGCCAGCACTGCCAGCTGCAGGGAGGGGATTATGAAGTCTCTAAGACTTGCAGCCTCCTGTCCCTCACATTTTGTCTAGTTGAAGCTACTTGTGCTGGAAGCAGAGATTGCTACACCTCCTCTGAGCTCTGCTTGCAGAGTCAGAGAATGGTTGGACTCCATGATCTTAGAGGTCTTTCCCAAGGGGAATGTCTCTGATTCTCCCTTGCATGAAAAGGAGTCAGAGCCTCCTGCTGCAGGTCTGACACCACCCAGACCCCACAGGCCCCAGCTGCCCTGTGCCCTGCCCTCCTTACCATACAGCCTGTGGATTCCCCAGACTTCATCCTGGGAGATGATCTTCTTGCCAGTCAGGGTGGCATTGATGTGCATGAGGGCATTGGGGTTCAGGGAGTGCATGAGGCCCAGGGCATGCCCAATTTCATGAGCTGCTACATGCACCAGGTCTGTAAGCCAGACACCTGGAAAAGACACAGGCAGAGAGACTTCAGCACCAGGATGGTTTGGGCTCACCACAGCCATTTCTGTTGCCCCCTCCCCATACCAGGTAAAGCCCAGGACAAGTACCAGTCCCATGGTTTCCATCCTGTGCTCCCAGGCAGCACTGTTACCTTTTTTCCAGCTGAACCTGGTGTTGCCCAGGATCCAGTACTCGTGGTCATCAAAGTGGATCTCCCCATTGGGTGGGAAGAAGGCGTGGGCCAGCTCCCCTGTTGTTCCATCAAAGCAGTGGTGGATGAGAGACTCCAGGCAGTCTGTGTGATTGATGGAGTAGAAGCCTGTGGAGAAAAGCAGCAGATGTGGTGGATCTGGCAGGGCACAGGCCACAGCCAGCCCTCAGCTTGTGATTTATAAAGCCACTGTTACAACATCCCAGTTTCCAGCCTACAGAGCCACAAAAGGGAGAGCATTCCTCTTGTCAGGAATGATGCTGTGCTGCAAACTCCTCAGCCCTGTGCTGACCCTGGATTTAGAGCTGCTTCCAGGGGAGACAAATGAGTCTGCTTTCCAGAAAGGAATGCTGAGCTCCCTCTGCAACAGCACATGGAAAACTGTTTGGTGTTTGGTTTTTTGGAGAGGGAGGTGACAGCCTCAGGATGTAACTGTTCCACGTGAAATGCAAATAAACATCCTGAGAGCCAAACCTGCTTTGGTCTCTGCTTGCTAACAATCACACTGGCATCCCAGTGTGCCACCTGGGGCTGACAGGGGGGCAGGGCAGGCCCCGGGAAGGCTCATCCTGTGCTGGCAGTGAGCAGCAGGTTGTGAAACAGCAGTGAATGTTCTGGTCAAGGCTGCTGCTATCTGCACAGGAAACAAATCTTGCACACAGCTGGGGCTGAGCAGGTCACTCCTCAGCACTGACCTCCTGCTCAGCAACAACTCAGATTCATAGTGGGTTGAGTTGGAAGGGACCTTCAAGAGCATCCAGTTCCGACCTCCTGCCATGGGCTCACAGCAGCCCAGCTTGCTCACAGCCTTATCCAGCATGGCCTTGAACACCTCCAGGGAGGGGAGATTGTTGTGGTAGGCCTAAACAGGCCAAGTGGGCTTGTACATACCCTGGCTTGCCCAGGCATGTTCCCCTGCTCCCCCTCCCTCTGTGCTGGGGGTGGTGGCCACAGGAAGGGGACAAAGCCCCAGCTGCACCTAATGTGGGCAAACTGCCATCCTGGTTGGCTAATCTATGTCCAAACCTGAGGCTGAAATGGATATAGAGGATGAGCAGGTAGCACATTGGGCTCTCTGCTATTGTGCTCTCTGCTATTGTATCTGTGCCTGCTGAGGCCCTGATGCCTCCACACGTTGGGCCTGCACAGCCAGCCTGACACCCTGCCCAGACTGCACACTGCAAGACATCTGCCTGCACAGGAGAGCCTGCTGCCAGGAGAGCCAGGACCAGCTCAGAGATGTCTGCCTCCTTTCTGAAGCATCCAGGAGCCTGAGGAAGCTCCAAAGCCTCTAGCAGCTTTCAGCCCAGCAGCAGCCCCACCATGTGCTTTGGGTATTGTCCCATAATATTTTGTGAGTGAATACTTCAAGCCTCTTGGGATCATTGATTGCCTTCTGCCATAAGCAGAAAGGAGATTCCTGCATCCATCCAGTGGCTAAGCAGGATAACTAACTGCAAGCAGTGTAAGTGACCACACAAACCTTCTCTGCCAGAAAAATGTTTGCTGATGCTGGTTGACTTTAAAACGTTCCAGTTTTGCTTACTCCCTGTATGTTTAAACTCTCAAACTCTGTGTTTTTGAACCTTGTATAGAAGTTTTGTGGTGAGATTTAATGTGAATAAACAGTTTTCATAGTTATTAACAATCTCTGCCTGGACATCAAAATTAATATAATTATTAATTTTAATCCATTTCATTACAGAGATCCACACACAACCTGTCCCAGTGTCTCCCCACCCTCCCTGGAAAGAATTTCTTCCTACTCTCCAGTCCAAACCTCCCCTTCTCCAGCTTCAATCCATTCCCTCTCATCCTGTCATTCCAAGCCCTTGTAAAAAGTCCCTCCCCAAAGTACAGAGGCAGGAGGAAGGGGAGGAGAGAGAGCAGAGGTGGTGCTTCCACAGGATCAACAGGAGGAAGACTAAAACTGTAACCAAGCTGAACTCTCTTTGGCTCAGTGTCAGTTTCAGCTCTCAATATTCACTTTCCCCATCTGTGGAACAGAAAATCCCTTCCCAGTAGCCGATTTTGAGGGTTAATTTTTGTCAGATACCTAAAGCTTCCCAACTGCAAGTGGTAATTATGGCATTAACATCTCTTCAGGGCAGCTAAAAGCAGCTTCTCTACCTGAGAACACCCCCAAGCCCTTGGCCAAGAGGCCCTGCAGAGTCCATACAGCAAAGCAGGGACTAGCTCCTGCCTCATACTGAAGCTCTGCAGAGACCTGGTGGGTCAGCACAGGACAGGGTCCCCTGAGCCTCTGCCCTGCTGAGACCTCACCTTGAGTGCTGCCGTCAGTTTGGGGCTCCCCAGTTTCAGAGGGACAGGGATCTGCTGGAGAGAGTCCAAGGGAGGGCTGTGAGGATGCTGAGGGACTGAGCACTGCCTGGGGAGGAGAGGCTGAGGGACTTGAGGCTGTGCAGTCTGGAGAGGAGCAGACTGAGAGGGGATTTAATCAATGTTTATAACTAGCTGAGGGCTGGGGGTCAGGAGGGAAGGGACAGGCTCTGCTCACTGCTGCCTGGGATAGGCCAAGGAGCAATGGATGGAAGCTGCAGCACAGGAGGTTGCAGCTCAACACCAGAGGCAGCTCCTTGCCTGTAAGGGTCCCAGAGCCCTGGCACAGGCTGCCCAGAGAGGTTGTGGAGTCTCCTTCTCTGGAGCCTTTCCAGGCCTGTCTGGATGTGTTCTGTGTGCCCTGAGCTGGATTGCCTGCTCCTGCTCTGGCAGAGGTTGGACTGGATGAGCTCTCTGTGTCCCTTCCAAGCCCTGTGAGCCCAGGGGCCCTGCAGCTTACCTATTTTCAGGTCGCTGGGCATGTGTCGTGGCACCTCCCTGAAGCTGAAGGGGGACACTTCGCTCCACATGCGGAAGGCAGCAGCCAGCCCCCTGCGGGTGTCCCTGGCACTCAGCAGGTTCCTCGGGAAGGAGAGGATTCTGCAGGGACACACAACAGCCTCAGGGAAATGCTGCTCCCTTCTCCGACATCAGCTGAGGCTGTGTCAGGCCATCAGCTCTCCCCTCTCACGCTAATAGGTTCAACATCCAGTTCAAGCCGCTCCTGTTTTAAGAGCACTTAATAAGCCCCCCAGGGACTGAGCCATTACAGATACTCTGCAATCAGATGTTCTTCACCACAGCCTTTGTCCCTCCTCAAGCACATCAGCTGAAGTTCTCTTGGAAAACCATTTTTATTCTTGGCTTTCTTGTGCAGTGCTGCTAGGAGAGGAACCAACCACAGCTCAGCAGCAGAGCAGGGAACTCCTGTTCCCTGCTGCAGATCTGCCCACGCTGGACTGCCTGCATCACTGAACCTGCCTGAATCAGCTGCTCAGGCAGAGCTTTTAAAAGACAGGTGCAAAGGTCTGATAGCAAAACCACTCATTTCCTTTGAGAAAAAGAAAAAAATCATCACTGGTGAGGCTCCAGAGAGTTTTTTGCTTAGCTCACAGCTATGATGCAGCTGAACTATAAGCAAATGACTGGTGCAGGATGGCAGAACCATGGAAATGGAGAGATGGCTCCTGGCAACTTACCTTGTCCCAAAAGGAGATCTGCTTTCAGCAAACTGCCTGAGGTGTAGCAGTTGGGACAAGCTCTGTGTGTGTTCTGCCATCCCCTCTGGCTGTTTTCTAGCTATGCTGTTTATGTTCTCCCTTCGGCCCAGCACATCCTAAAGGGAGCAGAAGGTTTCGTATCAAGCCAGGCTGTCAATGAGCATCGACCTGGACAGTTAAGACTCTCCTGAGGCTTAGTCTGCTTGGGATGAGTGTAAAGGCAGAAGTTCTCTGCTCAGGGTGGAGGAGTCAGGCTCATGCCACCCACTCTGGCTGGGCTTAGAGGCTGAACTCACCCCTGCTGGCTGCAGGGAATCTGAGGTGTACTGCTCAGCACAGCAGCCACATTCCAAGGAGCTTTGGGATCAGATGAGACATTGAACAAACCTGACTTGGCTCCTGTGCCTGCAGGAAGGTGCAGACTCTCAGCCAGGAGTGGCTATCAAACACTGGCTCCCCGAGGAGGTGGTTGAATCCCCATCCCTGGAGGTGTTTGGTACTGAGGGGCTGTGGTTCAGCACCAGAGCTGGGAGTTCAGATATTGGTTGGGGCTTCATGACCCTCAAAGACCTTTTCCAACCCAGGCAGCTCTGTGGTTCTAACACTTTCTTCAGCCACACCTCAGGACTCTGCTAGCCTGGGGCTTCCCCTGCCAGTCTGATTCCCCTGCCAGGGCTCATCTCATGAAACTGCATCCAAGGGCATTCACTGGACCTTGTTCTGTCTCAGCTCTTGTTGGATCTCCTGCAAAAGATCCAACAATGCCAATTTGATCTCCACAGAGACACAAAGCATCTGCCCAGGGTGCTGCCCCCACAGCCCATGGCACTGGACAGTTTCAAGGACTGTTCAGCCACTGCTGAAGTGAGGACAAGAGCTAAAAACCAGCCAGGACTGACCCTGCTGCATGGCAGCAGCAAAGCCAGGCAGCAGTGAGCAACAGCCCAGGACTCCACTGAGTGGCTCTGGGCAGCCTGCTTGGTGAAAGCAGCAGCAGCATCACATCTCCCCACTGCTGCATCCCAGCAAGCCCAGCCCAGCCTGCTGGAAGGCTGGTTCTGAGCAGTGGGGAACCCAGCTGGGCACCACTCCTCTGGGCAGCCTTGCCTGGCTTAACACAGCCTAGAGTTCCAAGGGCTTTTTATTGCCCATGTGTTAGCCACCTAAGAGCTGGCATCTCCTTCCCTAAAGGCAACAGGGAGAAGGAGCCTCCTAAAAGCACTCAGCAGTACCAGAGCTCTGTCCTGAGCTCACAGCACCTTTCAGCAGCCACAGCCCTCGGTGATGATTTACATTCCCATGGAATTCTTTGGCAGACATCAGCACAATAGAGTTAGCATTTGACTCCCTGCCTCCTGGAGGAGGTCTGTAGTTGTGGGAGGCCTGTCTGAAGCCTGCCTCAGCCCCTGAGCAGTGAGGCTTTGCTGTCAGCAGCCATGTGTGCTACCAGCAGTGCTGCTGCTGAGCCCAGAGGCGCAGCACGAGCAGAGACGCTTCCTGCTTCGGCCTGGCTTCAGCAGCTGTCCCTGCTCTGGCACCTGGCTGATGTGGTCAATGGGCACAGCCACAGAGCCCAGTGGCACCCAGGGAGTGCTGGAGCTAAAGCAAGTCCATACTTGTAGGTCAGGTTGAAGTGGTCCCACTTGAGGCGCGCGGGGGTGATGGTGTAGCGCTTCCTGCGGGCTGCAGCGGGGGAAGCTGGGCTGTGCAGAGCAGAGGCACTGGCTCCATGGGGACCAGGGGATGTGGCATCTTCCTTAAAAACAGAACAGGAGGTTGAAAGAGATGGGAGAGACTGCAGGGCTGAAGGGAAAAGCTACCAGGTAGGGGGGACTTGGGGAGTGCAGTTCATAGAATGGGAAGGCTGGAAGGGACCTCAAGGATCAGCCAGTTCCAACCCCCTGCCATAGGCAGGGACACCTCCCACTAGGACAGGTCAC
>VWYK01108246.1:425-12778 GCA_013399775.1 Semnornis frantzii
TTTTTTTTAACCACAGTCTAAGTAGACTGGAAGGTGAAGTGCTAGAATGTTAAATGTCTAAATTAAGAGAGGAAAAATACAAGTTTTGCTTCTATAGTGATAACCTGACAGGATTAATGAGTGATCATGCCCATGAAAAATTCTGCCTCCTTCATCTGAGCTGATGGAGCTTAAAGCCACAGACTCCAGGGCATGAGAGAAATTCTTTTGCTGAATAAGGGAACTTTGGGATGAAATGCAAAAAAAATTACTTGAAAATTATTTATTGGCCAGGTGCTGTACTCATACACACACACACTGAGCAGTGTGAGACAAATCTCTTTATATGTTGTGGGGTTCTGTTGGAAATTATTATGAATATTCAAATTTAATATGCGGAAATAGGAAAATCTCCAACTTCATTAATGCAAATTCCTGCACCAAACAAACAAACACACAGCCCAAAACTGTGAACTATTGACAATTTACCAAAAGTTCGAGTACCCAGTTGGGAATTATTTACACAAAAGGCACAACAGGAATTTTATGGAGCAATTCAGGGTAGGGACAAAGAAATATAAATACCCATATCCTACACATAACTCAGATGGGACTACTGCTGCCAGTCACAATATGGATTCTCCTTGTCCTCAAACAGGGCTATTGGTGGGAAAACCTGAGACTCTAATAGCTAAATTTACTCACTGATCAGCCCGAGGCACTGTGGTGATGTAATAATTGAAGAAATTATAACTCCAGATTGTGTCCTTGATGCAATCACAAAGCAGAGAGGGTAGCAGGACCTGAGTGTGCTGCTAAAAGCAAAAGCAAAAGCAGGGAGGAGTCACCTCTCCTCGGGAGGCAGTCTGCAACAACACTGGCCACAGGTGGAGGAGCAGGGCCTGGAAGCAAGCAAAGTGAAGCCCTCCCAGAGCAGACCCCCTTCAATCATCCCTCGAGGCAAAACAGACCACTGACAGGATAGACATTTGAAACCCAACCAATCAAACAGGGCACTGACATTGCAAACAAGTCTGGGCCTGTTTTGCCCCAACAGGACAGAAATGCCTGCTAATGCCAGATACTATCACAATACAGATAAAAGTGTGATTTAAAATAACAGATATTTTATAAGACAAATTGAATTTCTACTTGGTTTTTTTTTGGGGTTTCATTGCTTACCTTCAGGCATAGGATTTTTCTTTTTTAGAAACCTAGATTTCTCCAGTCTCTCTCCATGTCTGTCTCTCTCTTCCATTCTCTGTCTCATACATCCGTAAGCATACACAGAAAATATTTGAAAAATTATAGTACTGCCATCAAGACAAGGAGACTGCAATACTTCAATTCATAACCTGATACTTTCTTTCATACCAAAGATATCCTTTAAGGTAAAAGAACTGTCTGTCAATTTTCCACTCTTGTAAGAACCCACCTGCAGTCCTGTGTGCAGTTCTGGAACCCCCAGCACAGGAAGGACATGGAACTGTTGTAGCAGGTCCAGAGAAGGGCCACGAAGATGCTCAGAGCTGCTGCAGCAGCTCTACTATAAGGACAGACTGAGTGAGTTGGGGCTCTGCAGCCTGGAGAAGAGAAGGCTTCCAGGAGACCTTAGAGTAGCCTTCTGGGATCTGAAGGGGGCTACAGGAAGGCTGGGGAGGGACTACTGACAAGGTCTTGCAATACCAGGACAAGGGGAATGGGTTTGAAGCAGCAGAGGGGAGATTGAAACTGGATGTCAGGAAGAAGTTCTTTCTAGTGAGGGTGGTGAGACACTGGCACAGGTTGCCCAGGGAGGTTGTGGCTGCTCCCTCCCTGGAGGTGTTCAAGGCCAGGTTGGAGGAGGCCTTGAGTGACCTGTGCTGGTGGGAGGTGTCCCTGCCTATGGCAGGGGGTTGGAACTAGATGATCTTTGAGGTCCCTTCCAACCTTACCACTCTATGATTCTATAATTCTGAAATGAACTGTCAGCCTTCAGGACAGGTGTCCTATTTACAGGGCTGCCTTGTGAAAGAACAGCAATGAAGGAATACCAACAACAGAAAAAAGAACCCTCTGTGCTTTCAGGGATCGCAGAACCTTTTCTAATGCAGAAGGCTTCACACCTGACCTGAGAAAACTGAGATAAGTTTGTATTAGTATTGATAACACTGTTCATATAATGTCCTCTCTGAAAGGAAAATAGTTTTAAATAATGAAATGTAACCTCTCTCCACCCTCTTAATCCTCCAAGAAAAACACAAGCTAAAAGCATTTTGTTTATGTAATACACAGCAATGAAATAAATGTCCTCCTGTGCAATGCTTTTAAAGGACATTTAAGTCTTCTGCAGTTTGGGGTTTGCAAAAATCTTAGAACATAAATAAATTTGTGTCTCACAAACCCTTTTCCCCTTAATCCTACATTTGTACAAAATGTAACATTTAGGCTGGATCAAAAACTCAAACCTCTGTGATTTGTTTTTTGTTTTAAATGAAGTATTTGAAATGATGCTGTTAGATTAGTCACGATAGAAGTGGTAGAGTTACTCCATGTTTTGTACTGTAGCTAAGTGATAACTTTAGGTATTATAGAAAAGGGAGTTCCTTGAGACTGCATAGACCAAAGAAAGTATGAATACAGTCAGTGAAATCCTTTTGGTTTATGTAGCTGCAATCCAGCATAGCTTTGGCAGAGTCAGACAGTTCCTGCTCTCTTCTTTACAACTGCAAAACTAAACTCAGTCTCCAACTGGCAATTCAATTTAACCTGAAAAGTTTCCTCATTACATCCACTTGTAAAGTAATACAGACACCAACTTTAAGAAAACAAACAAACAAATAAAAAAACCCATCAAAACCCAAATAAATTCTGATTACTCTTTTACCTTATAAAATGGTGACAAGTATCAAATCCTTACATTTATGTTTTTCTGGTGGGGATTGTTTTAGGCACTCACTAATGCAATGCAATAGATGCAAGCTGTTAGAAAAACTGAGATCCAAATAAGCAAGTTAAATGATAAATTGTTCTGTTAGCTCAATTGCACTAAATTAAACTGAATTAATTTCTGCTCCCCTTCTCCTCTAGGCTGTATACAGCTTTTGTGGTAGGAGGTCCCTGCCCAATTTCAAATGACATGTCATCATTATTCATGTTAATACTACCAGGAAAGGATACACAAGAGAATGAGGCAGCAAAAGTTTCCTAGGCATTGGGAATTATCATGACTTATCACTGTCTACAGCTACCTGGAAGGACATTGTGGAGAAGTTGGTGCTGGTCTCTTCCCACAAGTGATTAGGGATAGAACAACCTCAAGCTGCAACAAAGTAGGTTTAGACTGGACATTAGGAAAATATTCACAGAAAGCATATTCAGGCATTGGAATGGGCTGCCCAGGGAGGTGGTTGAGTCACCAAGCCTGCATGTGTGTAAAGGTCATTTAGATGTAGTGCTTGGGGATATGGTTCAGGGGTGAACTTTGCAGAGTTAGGGTTAGCAGTTGAATGCCTTTTCCAACCTAAATGTTTATGTGATTCTCTGGTTATGTATGTGAATTAAAAGTTAAACCTTTGAAAATGCTTGAGTGATGTTGACATGGTAGGCCTAAGCAGGTCAAAATAGGCTTATACATGTGCTGGCTTGCCCAGAGATGTTTTTCTGCTCTCCCTCTCTCTGTTTTGTAGAGAAGTAACAGTGGGAAAGAGGACGAAGAACCTGGAGCCACTGTGTGGCTTGGCCATTTTCACCCTGTGGTAAACAAGGTATACACACTCAGCTTGTGTATGTGTTGTGCAAGGCCTGTTCTCTGCCCTAAAAGGGGTAAAGCAAGCCTATGGCTTCATCTAATATGGTCACGTTTGGCTAACTGGCATTCTGATTGGCTCTTCTGTGTCCAATAGTCTCGGGCTCTATTGATAAAAGGAGGTGAGCAGGTGACACAATGTACTCTGCTGTTGTATCTGTGCTCTGCCTTTGTATCTGTGCTTGCTTACTGCTTGTATCCTGAACTGCCTGGAAACTGCCTTCCAAGAGTTCACCAGTAACGGGCTGTAAATGCCTCCACGTGATTGGCCTGCACAGCCAGCATGACATTATGCCAAGACTGCACACCACAAGACATCCTGCCTACACCTGAAAGCCTTCTGCCAAGACAGGAAGTCCTGGAGATACACAAATCATCCAGGAGAGATCACGACCAGGTCAGAGCTTGTCTGCCTCCTTTACCCTGGGAAGCCTGGGAAGAATCAGAAGCCTGAGTGGATGACAAGACAGTAACAGAATTCCCTGAAAGCATTTGGGTACTGTCTGAAGCTGTAGCCAGCTCTGCCAGTCAGGAGATATTTTGTGAGCAAATACTTCAAACCTCTTGTAACTCACCATTGCCTTCTGCCATAAGCAGAAAGGAGCTCCTTGAGTCCATGTAGTGGGCAAGCAGAGTATTGACCACAAGCAGTACACTGACCTCAACAGCCTTCTCTTCCAGTTCAATAGAGTTCAATTATATTATCAGTAGTTACTGCTAGAGCCTGTTATTGCCTGTATAAAGTTTCCATGACTGATGCAAAGAACTGATTGTTATTAAAATTAGTGATTGGGGTGGCAAGAATTCTGAATATTGAATAGTGACAAGCAATATTAATCTTTAAAAACCATCTCACATCTCACATTAATCTCCACTACAAGGATCCTCGGAGAAAAACCCTGTGGGCTTTTAGATCACTCAGTTTATTATTTCTCCAGCCAAATGTGTCCATTGGCATCAAACATTGAGCAGGAACTACTCAGCCTATAGAATTCCAGTGTACAACTCTACAGCAGAGGATATTCATGTGGCATGGGTAAGTTCCATGTGCAGACACCAGCCCGTGGTGGGAAGAAGAGACCTTTTGGCTCCTTTTGTGCCATTCTCCTTTTCCCCATTCAAACCAATTAGGGGGAGGAGGAAAAGCAATGCAGAGGGGAGGGGAGTTGGAAGGCTCTCCCCACATCCCCTCTGCAGTCAGCAGGTGCATCCTCAACTATTGAGCTGTGGCACTCCATGTGGACACTGATTAACAAATAATTACTGAGGACGAAGGTAGCGCTCAAGTAGAGGAGCTAATTGCATGGTAGGGTGTTTTGCAACACAAAACTGAATCTACTTTTCCTACCCACACTTATGCTGATTCCTATGCCATAGGGCTACACTGAGTGACTTTGATTATGGGAGCAGAATGGGTGTGAGGTTAATAGGAAAACTGCTTTGCAGAAGGACAAAATCAATTTCAACCATGGCTAGGCAAGGGAAATTTGCAGTGGGCTGGTAATTCTGGAATGCACAGGAGTACCAAGATGATGCTCTGCGAGCCAGTGGAATTGCAAAGCAGATGAATTAGCTTGATTAGCTTCCCTGCAAACACCCAAATAGCAGAGGATTTGGAACAGTTGTTAGAATGATTACATGTAAAAATAAAACACTCTGGAGCCAAAGATGTACATACAAATACGTACAGGGTGAGTGCCAAGAGGATGGAGTCAGGATCTTTTCAGTGATGCCTAATGACAGAACAAGGGGCAATGGGTGGAAGCTGAGGCATAGGAAGTTTCATGTAAACCTGAGGAGGAATTTTTTCTCTGTGAGGGTGACAGAGCACTGGAACAGGCTGCCCAGGGGAGTTGCAGAGTCTCCTCTCTTGAAATATTCAATGTCTGCCTGGATGCATTCCTGTGTGATCTGATATAGGTGATCCTACTCTGGCAGGGAGATTGGACTAAGATATCTTTTGAGGTGCCTTCCAGCCTCTGATATTCTGTGATTCTGTGATTGTGAGGCTCAAGATTCTGTTACGAATGATGCAAAAATAATAATCAATATTAATTTTTATATCTGGCTAGAGATTGTTAATAACTATGAAAATTGCTTATTAACATTAAATCTCCCCAAAAAACTTAGTTACAAGGTTCAAAATGCAGGGTTTGGAAATTTATACACACAGGGAACAGGCAAAACTGAAACACTGTAAGAGGTACCCAGGAAACATAAACATTATACTGGCAGAGAAGGTTCCTGTGGTCACTACACCACTGGCAGTTCATTATCCTGCTTAGCCACTGGATGGATGCAGGAAGCTCCTCTCTGCTTATGGCAGAAGGTAATTAGTGATTGCAAGAGGCTTGAAGTATTTACTGACAAAATATTATCAGACAGTACCCAAAGCACAGGAGGGGTTGCTGTTGGTGGTCTCAAAGCTGTTAGAGGCTTTGGAGTTTCCCAGGCTCTTTTCTCAGGCAGCTGGAGTCTGGCACAGTCTCTGCCCTGGTTCCTCTTGACTCCCCATTCAGCAGCAGCCTTGCAGAGGGGCAGGCAGGATGCAATGCCCTGTGCAGGCTTGGCACAGTGTCAGGCTGGCTGTGCAGGCTGAGTGCCTGCAGGCATTGAGAGCCTGTTCCTGGTCGTGGAGTTCCACACAGCTCAGGCTGCAATGAGGTAGTAAGCAAGCAGGGATACAATGGCAGAGCACATGTTGTGTTACCTGCTCATCCCTTTTTATCAATACAACCTGAGACTAATGGGCCTTTGGACATAGATTAGCCAATCAAGATGGTACTTTGCCAAACTTGACCATGTTAAGTGAAGCCATAGGCTTGCTTTACCCAAATGTGGGCAGAGCACAGCCTCGCACACGACAAGCTGTGTAACTTTGTTTACCACAGAATGCAAAACAAGTCTGGGCAAGCCACAGTCCTCAGAATCAGTGGCCTCAGGCTCTTTTTCCTCTTTCCCACTATTCTTCACCCCAGAGCAGAAGGAGGGAGAGCAGAAAAACATGTCTGGGCAAGCCAGGACATGTATAAGCCTGTTTTGGCCTGCTTAGGCCTACCATGACAGGTTTGGCAGTTACCAGAGCAGGATGTGAGACTCGTGTTTTAGCTTGTGAACAATGTCATATCTTCTTAGAAGTACATCCTCTGGAATATGACTCCCTGTACTTGAGGGAGGGGAAAGGGCTGTGGGAGGCCTGGCAGTTGAACTACTTTGGCCTTTTCTGAAAATCAGAAGGGAAACATTATGTGTTGGTTGAGCTAAAAGTAGTGTCAGAATTGGTCTCAGCCAAAGCATTCCCTGGAGCAGTGAGGTAAAACACAGTGAAGGTGCTGAAAGGATGGTTTTGTACCTTTCCTAAACAGTAGTGAATCCAAACAGATAATGGTTCCCAATTTACTGACAAAACAATTCAAGATTGGGCAGATCCAGAAGGAATTTATTGAGTTTATCATACTCCATATCACTTGCAGACAAATGGGATTGTGGAGAGAACGAATGACTTGGTGAAGCACTTTCTTACATGGCATAAGTCAGTATGGGGTGAATGACTAAAGGAAGCTGTGACTAATGTTAATAGCCCTTGGAGAGTAAACAGATACCCAAAAATTACAGCATTTTACCCAAACCCCCCCAAAACTGTGCCAGCTCTCCACAGCCCTGAGCATCCTGAAAACCTGTTGTACTCTCCAGGCCAAGTGGTTCTGGTCAAACTCCCCACCTGTGTCTCTGGTACTGGAAACTCCAATCAATACATATGGCCAGAAAGCATAAGAATCTGATGGAGAGGAACATAAGATTAATACAAGGTGGACTATTCCATCTTAAAAATAATAATTTGCTGCTGTTTCCTTAAAATGTACTGAGACCACTTTCCTTCCTTTCTGGTGAAGAGTCTGAGTTCTGCCCAGAAGAATACGTGAAGCTGTTGATCTTCTGCATGTTTTTATCAGGACATAGACTTTTTCTCCTGGCTTTCAGGGGAACCATGGGCTAAATTAATTTTGTTCTATTTGTTATTGTCATGGTCCTGAGGAGAGACACTAAAAATGTCTCTGTCCAGAGGAGCGAGATTAGGTCTGTGCTCTGGAATTAAGGTACAAGCGAGACCATATATCATCACAAAACTATTTACTAAAGGACAAATTTGAACAAAACAGAGGAAGAAAAGAGGAGTGAGAGGGAGGGGGAACAACAGAGAAAAGAGAGGAGAGGAAAAGAGCAGGGAAGGGATTATATTGCCATCACCCTGGGTGGAGGGGTGTGCTGGTTTGAGCTAATTGGAATATTTTAATAGAGAAAGTTGCACTGTAGGCTGTGAAGATAAAACCATGGTGATGTCTACTTCACTCATAGGCTTGCTGTGAATGTTTACAAAAAGATAAGAGTCTCTTGATCTGGCAGTCTGGGTCACGGGGCACTGGTTTGCTTCTTGGGTTTTGAACTAGCAGCTTCTTGGGCACAGCTTCTTGGGCTAGCAACTCTGGCTTCTCTCTGTTGAATAACTTCACTAACCACTTTTCTTCTAATCCTCCCCAACCAATCCTCCTTGCATNGCTCATCCGGGATTTGAAGCCGGGACCTCTCGCTTGGGCTGCCAGCCCAAAACCCAAGCAGCAAGCCAGTGCCCCGTAACCCAGACTGCCAGCTCAAGAGACTCTTCTCTTCTTTGTTTTGGTCTTCTTATACCTAAACATCGCAACAAGCCTATGAGTGAAGTAGACATCACCATTGTTTTACCTTCACAGCCTACAGTATAATTTTCTCTATTAAAATATTCCAATTAGCTCAAACCAGCACAAGGGAGGGGGAGAGATGGGATTTCCAGCATCCAAGTCCTTTTTGTGCATATGGCCCAGGGATGTTTTTCTGGTGAGTTCTTCTTCAGGAGATCTTCAAAAGCAGGCATTGCTCAAGTCTTTTTTATGCAGTTTTTAGTCCCAGTCTTAGATAGGTATCCAGGTGCAGCTCCCCTGGAAATCTTCCTGTGCATTCTCGTGTGTTTGCAGGAATCTGGTGCAGGGGAGAACCTCTGGCCCCTTCCTGTGCCGTTTGCCTGTCCATACACCAAGCACACGTTCGGGGGCTAGTCAGGCCAGGTGTCAAATCTGTTGTGTGGTCCAGAAGCTGCACACTCCAGGAGTCCTTGTGCTTTGTAGGGGCTTCCACCCCTCAGCCCTCTGTCTCCCATTTCAATACACATCCTTGGTCTTTTCAGGCAGGAGAGACCTGAGCACCTGTTGCCCTGGATGTGGGACTGGGAAGCAAAGACAGTTTACATCCCTGGGCATTCAGGTCCACCTCCTGAGCAGCGATTGTCTGGAGGGGGCAGCAAAGTCAATCTTCTTCTTTGTTGATTTACATGAACAAGAAAGATAAGATTCAGTCCCTCACGGTTGTGTGGTTTATCATAACTCAGGACTTCTCAAGCAGGGGAATATCACTTGGAACACCAGAAGGTGAGGAACATCACCAAGGATGTCACAAGCTGGAGGAATGTCAGCTGGAGTGAAAGCAGAACATAATCTTCAGCAGCCCAGGAGTGTCTCTCCCCACTCTGAAGAAGACCTTGGTGTGTTAATTATCTCTTGTTCTCTTCTGATCTCTCTTTCTCTATTTTCACCCTCTTTTCTCTGCCTTTTTCTTCTCTCTCTGTTTTATTTCTAAGTAATAAGCAGTCTCATTTTGATATGTGACGTTTGTGTCTTAATTTCACTCTCAGGAATGCTCAAAAGAACTGCCTCCTCCCAGCTTCCAGGTAGAGACAGCACTGAAGATTGCTTCACCAAATGCAAGCACCTACATTCCAAGGAGAAACACGAAACACTGAAAAGAGATTTCTTTCTGTAAGATCAGTGTTCAGAAACAATTTGCAGTGTCCAGCTGGTTGCTTGAATTGAACAAATAAATCTCTCTCCCACTACGACCATGACTAATAGAAATATCTTTCTCTCCAAATCTTGTACATGCCTGCATTTCTCAACTTGTGTTATTTTGTCTAATCTATGAACTCTGTATATCTTGTAACCAGTATTAAATTTTGGTAATGCAAAATCAGCATAATAAATTAAGAGGGATGGAGCAAATTTGTGTCCCCTTTTGAGCATCAGTATATGATAGGATATGATTTAGTTCAGTGTTAAAATGAACAACTGTTCTCAAGACTCCATAGCTGATGATATATAGAAAATAAAATAGCAGGAAGATAATGTATGTCTGTAAACTTGTAAGGTGGACTGCTTTACACTAAACCCCTACTACTGAAGTTTAAACTGGAAGGTTTTCTGTTCACGTGTCTCCAGAGGAGACTCCACAAACTCTCTGGGCAGAGTTCTGTCACCCTCACTGTAAAGAAGTGTCTCCTTGTTTTGAAGTAGGACTTCCTGTGTACCCATGGTTCCTTGTCTGACCACTGGACACCACCAAAAAGAGACTGTCACCTTCATCTTGACACCCACCCCTCAGATATTTATGGATGTCAGCCTCAGATCTCAGCCCTCTCTTCTCCAGACTAAACAACCCCAGGTCTCTCAGTCTTTCTTCATAGAGTCTCTCAGACTTTCTTCAAGTCTCTCAGACTTTCTTCATAGTCTTTCTTCTCCTTCTTCATAGGAGAGATGTTCAAATCCCACAGTCATCCTGACAGCTCTCCACTGGACTCTCTCCAGTAGATCTGTGTCACTCTTGCATTCTGGAGCCCAAAACTGGACACAGTATTCCGGGTGTGTCCTCACCAGAGCAGTATAGAGGGGGAGGAGAACATCCCTAGACCTGCTAGGCACAATTTTCTTGATGCTCCTCAGGTTGCTACTGGCCCTCTTGGCCACAATGGCAGACTGCTGTCCCATGGATAACTTGCTGTCCACTAGGGCTCCAAAGTCTTTTTGCCATAGAGAAGTCCCTGCTTGGTGCAGGGGAATCAGAGACCTTTCATGCTCTCCTCCAGCCTGATGCATTCTGTGATTCTGTCATTATGTTTTGCACACAATATTTTGTGAACTTTCACAATTTTAGCACTTTACAAATTCTTTCTTATGTTTCATAAGTTAAGAGTTAATGCATTGTAGTAAATGCAGAAAGTGAAAGGCATTTCCATTGTATTCCTTATGTATCACTGCATCTGTGTTCTGACTATTCAGTGACCTACCCTAATGAATAACTCTGAGGAAAAGATAAAATGCTGTGTGACTATCAAGAGTTAATGACTGGTATTTCAGTACTCACCCATCCTCTTTCTCCATCACTTGTATAGCTCTTTAGGATTCTAATAAACCAACAGGAGTTTAGCCCAGACTATGCTTTCTCTTTTCAAAGTATCTACAATTCAAATGTAGTAAACTCACTGCTGAAGTTACGTTTGAAGGAGTTAAACACTCTAATCCTTAGAAATCTCTTTTCTGTCAAGACTGGTTGACAAATGAAATGCTTTCATTTTCCCTTGCTTGCTACACTAACAATTTAACACATAAAACCTGGAATGAGTTCTGGAATGCAACTCTCATTTACATTTTGCAGTTCAGAATATCATAATGCAAGTTCTACCCTGGGCTGGAGCAGAGATTCATTAGGGACATCATGCTGTTAGTGTCTACTGGGATATATATATACCTGCTGCACATTCATCGCTTGATACACTTTTAAAGGTCCTGGCAGGCAGTGATTTAGGATGGAGGTTCTCTAAATTACCATACTTAACTGTCCAACTGAATCTGTCCTAAGGCATTTGATTAAATTCTTCTGATTTTTTTTTATGAAATTGGTGCTCACTATTCCCTGCGGCAATGGTTTCTCTGTTAAAAAAATGTGTGCTGTATTAGTCTGTCATGGGTTCACAGAGCTGACAGAGTGAAGCTCTCAAACGAATTGGAGAAAAGAAACAGAATTGTATTTGGAGAGAGTTACAGACAGAAATTACAAGGCAGATACAGAATCCATAAGTGAGCCCCCTTGAATTTTCCTCCAACCCAAAACTAAATCTATCATCCCCAGTGCTCCAGTCCTCCCCCTCTCATGCCTGTACCATCCAAGAGGCCTAAACACAGCCTCTGGAGGCCCCAACCAGGCCTATCCTTACAGGTTTGTCCTGATAATGCAGCTCCTGCCCGGCAGAAGGCTGGAGGGGGAGGAAAAGAGAACAAGTTGGGCTGGCCCTGAGCTTATGAAGAGATAGCAGAATTGTGAGATTGAATAACAATCTTCAAGTCCCAAGAGGGCTTTCTTAACCCTATAGTTCCCTACCCGGGACACAGTACACTACAGATTTATTTGAAGATCTGCAGATATTTTCTGTTTGATCATTATTACTTTATTCAGGTATTAATACCTGTCTTTTCTTGGGACATGTAGTGGTGCTGCCTGTTACACTGTGTGCAGTTCTGGAGCCCCCAACACAGGAAGGACATGGAACTGTTGGAGAGGGTCCAGAGGAGGCCACAAAGATACTCAGAGGGCTGCAGCAGCTCTGCTGTGAGGATAGGTCGAGAGAGTTGGGGCTCTGCAGCCTGGAGAGAAGAAGGCTTCCAGGAGACCTTAGAGTAGCCTTGCAGGATCTGAAGGGGTCTGCAGGAAGGCTGGGGAGGGACTATTG
>VWYK01108270.1:0-11261 GCA_013399775.1 Semnornis frantzii
AGTTCCATGTCCTTCCTATGTTTGTATTTTAACAGT
This sequence comes from Semnornis frantzii, assembly GCA_013399775.1. Lineage (NCBI taxonomy): Eukaryota > Metazoa > Chordata > Aves > Piciformes > Ramphastidae > Semnornis > Semnornis frantzii. The sequence goes on from VWYK01108270.1 coordinate 37, forward strand.
ATCACCCTCTTAAAATTCTCAGTACATCCCAACTTCCTCAGGGGATGACTTCTTTCTCCTCATTGCTCCTGCTATTACTGCAGTTGTGGCACTGCCTATGTCCCTCTCTGCCTTCTGACTGGAACCACCACCACAGGCACTGCTTGGCATTCCTGCCCCTTGATCTTCTTCTGGTAGCATCACAAACACAACTCTTGCAAGTTTCTAGTCAATTCGGTTGCGAGGTGACACAAAACCTGCATCAACCCTCCAAAGCTGCCTATGCAGACAGCAGTGTGATGCTGCCTACCAGCAGCTGCCCATCCCCTGTGGGCACTGTGTTTGGTAACACTCAAATCTACTTCACTTCCAAGCCAAATTCATGTCTGATTTCATCTAAACACACTGAAGCAAGCTGTAACTGCAAGGAAGGCAGCACAAGCAGGTCCCAGGCTCACAGGAGGTCAGGGGTTGGAAGGAACTCAAAGATCCCAAGATGTCAGGGATTGGAAGGGGCCCAAAGAGATCATGAAGTCCAAACCCTCTGCCAGAGCAGGACCAGACAATCTGCCTCATTCTATCATTCTCTGGTCTCTGGAGGTCCCTTCCAACCCTTTACACCCTGGCAACCTGTTAGATGATCTCTTCTCAGCCTTCCCAAGGAGAACCGAGGGCTTGTGCAGAGCAGAGGAGAAGGCAGGCAGTGATTACACAGACATCTGCTAAAGTTGTTGACAACAACCCCAGGTCCTAAGTGACAGCTCAAGCTTGAGCCCAAACCCATCACTTCTTTTGAAAGCTGCTATTAGAGGCTGTGCAGTTCAGTGCAGCCACATCAAAGCCTTTAAAGCATTACTGAAGTCACTGAACTGACAGCAGGCTCAAACTGTCTCAAAGCTGCTCTCAGCTTTACCAACCAGAGGGGAGTAATGCCTGAAGCGCTGCAAGCGGCGGCACCTGGGACATACCTTGATAATTTTCAGCTTATGGCGGGGACTGGCTCTGTAAAAGACTGCAACCTGTTAAAAGCACAACAAAGGAGCAGTGAGAATCTGAGAAGTGGGAAGAGTTGCACTGGATTCTCTGAAGCTAGAGGATAAAAACCACAGAGTGAGTGGGCAGCTCTGCAGCTGAAGCATGAGCCAGCTGTGCTTTTCATGGAGTGAAATCATTCATTCCAGGGGAGAGCCAAAGCATGCCCTGGAAAACAAAGTGCTGCTGCTCATTTCAGGATGGATAATTAAGATGAATTAGAAAAAAGACAACTTAGAAATCTTCTGAAGTGATGAAGCAACCTTCCTGCCCAAATTCACACAGGTGGTTGCCATGCTGCCTCCACAATTCATGTCCTCTGCCAGTCAGCACTAGCAGCAAGGAACTCAGGATGTTGAGGCTTTACCAGTCTGTGGGGCAGATCAGGAACAGGCTGGAGGTTTAAAGCTCACTAATAAAGGTTGCAGATGAGAAGGAATTAAGACTTTTCAGGTTCTTTGTGCCTCTGGTCTTCTCTGCAAATTGAAATTTGAGCTCATGGAATTCAGCTTTCCATGAATGCCACATTTGGCATTCCCATCTGGTTTTGAAGAGGCTGGATGAGGAGCCAAGAGTCATCAGCAGCCCATGCAGGCTGTCCTGAGTGACTCTGGTAATTTCATAGAATTGTAGAATGGGAAGGTTGGAATGGACCTCAAGGATCATCCACAGGCAGGGACACCTCCCACTAGTACAGGTCACTCAAGGCCTTGTCCAACCTGGTCTTGAACACCTCCAGGGAGGTTGTGGAGCACAGAATCACCCAATGTGATCAAAGATCCCATTCTGTGCTTCCGTGCTCCACACCCTCCCAGGGCCTCCTGGAAGCCTTCTCTTCTCCAGGCTGCACAGCCCCAACTCTCTCAGCCTGTCCTCACAGTAGAGCTGCTGCAGCCCTCTCAGCATCTTGGTGGCCTCCTCTCGACTGACTCCAACACTTCCGTGTCCTGCTTGTGCTGGAGGCACCAGAACTCCACAACCTCCTGTGATGGGTGGGAGTTCCCTGCCCCCCCCACTTTGTAAAGTGTCCCAGACTAGAACTCAGCCAGATGAAAGTTAAGGACTGAAGCTCTATTTACAGCTTAGNCCCGAGAACCTGTGTCCCATGACACAGACTACCAGCTCGAGACCCTGACATCTTTTGGTTTGGGTTCTTATTCCTAAACATCTCAGCAAGCCTATGAGTGAAGCAGACATCACCATTGTTTTCCTTTCACAGCCTATAGTATAATTTTCTCTATTAAAATATTCCAATTAGCTCAAACCAGCACACCTCCCTGGAGGTCTGTGCTCCACAACCTCCCTGGAGGTGGTCGAGGCCAGCTTGGACGAGGCCTTGAGTGACCTGTACTAGTGGGAGGTGTCCCTGCCTATGGCATGGGGTTGGAACTGGATGATCCTTGAGGTCCCTTCCAACCTTCCCATTCTATGGTTAGATAATTTGATTTAGAATCATAGAAACACCACAAAAAGGTGACAGTGCTCACTGAAAGGGAAACAGGACAAAATGAAGCTTCCATTGCAAGGTAAAAGCCAAACTGCTTCATTAAATGAGACCAAAAGTAGTAAAACTCACTAAAGAAGATAATGGTGAGAGTTGAAAGGAAGGAATTTTCACCATGGTCTTGTGGTTGATCTGGGCTGTGCACTAAAAGCCTCTGGCAACTTACTGGGTCAGCTGCTTCTATTAGAGCTATATTGTTTGCACCTCTGCTTTAGCTTTGCACAGGAGAAAAAAAAAACAGAAAACAACCCAAACAAAAAGCATTTCTCAATACAGAATTCCATGAAAACAAACCTTTGGTGTAATTTGAGAAAGTTGCTGTACATCCAAATCATCTATTTCCTCTCCAGAGATTGCCTGGGAACTTTTGGAATACAGTCCTAGTCGACTAGCTGGAAATAAAAAAAGTATCAAAGTTATTCTAATAAACCTCCTTTTGAAAACACTAAGCCCCCAAGTTTTTATTTTTTATTTAAATTTTAAAAACTATTTCAAATTGAAGCCATTACTTAAATTATTTAATTATTTCTATATATTTGTAGATGTATTATTTCTATAGAAATATGTAATTTTTTAAATAATTATCCAAATTATTTAATTAACAGAAGATTAATATTCTTCCCTGCAGCATTTCAGGTGTGAAACACCTAGAGCAGAACGCCTTAACACCTTGTGTGCTAGAGGATATGCTCCAAGGGCTGTTCTCAGCAGGGATTTCTTCCCCTCCATGCTTTAGGTCTGAAAGTGGAAGGTGCTGTGGCAGCACCACAGCTCAGTTATATAGAATTACAGAATGGGTCAGGTTGGAAGGGAGCTCAAAGCTCAGCCAGGTCCAACAGGCTGCTCAAGGTCTCGTCCAACCTGGTTCTGAACACCTCCCTGGGCAACCTGTGCCAGTGTCTCACCACCCTCACTGCAAACAACTCCCTCCTAACATCCACTTTCAATCTCCTCTCTGACACTTCAAACCCATTGCCCCTTGTCCTGGCATTCCCACACCTTGTCAATAGTCCCTCCCCAGCCTTCCTGCAGCCCCCTTCAGATCCTGCAAGGCCACTCCAAGCTCTCCTGGAAGCCTTCTCTTGTCCAGGCTGCACAGCCCCAACTCTCTCAGCCTGTCCTCACAGCAGAGCTGCTGCAGCTCTCTGAGCATCTTCTGAAGATTTCACAGTTCAAAATAGAAGGCAGAAGATGAAAAATGAGATGGGGGAGACACAGTAAGGAACCCACAGAATCCCTTCAGGCTAAGGTCTTGGGTTTGGGGGCTTTTATTCACACAGGCTCACAGATGTCAGGGGTTGGAAGGGACCCAAAGAGCTCATCCAGCCCAAGCCCCCTGCCACAGCAGGACCAGACAATCCAGCTCTGGGCACACAGGAACACATCCAGACAGGCCTGGAAAGGCTCCAGAGAAGGAGACTCCACAGCCTCTCTGGGTAGCCTGTGCCAGGGCTTTGGGACCCTTCCAGGCAAGAAGTTGCCCCTTGTGTTGAGCTGGAACCTCCTGCGCTGCAGCTTCCATCCATTGCTCCCTTGTCCTATCCCAGGCAGCAGTGAACAGAGCCTGTGTCCCCATCCTGACCCCCAGCCCTCAAAGAGTTATAAACATTGATTAAATTCCCTCCAAGTCTTCTCTTCTCCATACTAAGCAGCCTCAGGTCCCTTGGCCTCTCCTCACCAGGCAGTGCTCCAATCCCCTCCTCATCCTCACAGCCCTCCCTTGGATTCTCCGCAGCAGATCCCTGCCCTTCAGCTTCACAAACTCCTAACTCCACTGTGCCATGCTCACAAAGACCTAACAGGCACATTTCCCGAGGAGGAGCTGAGCAGGAGAGACAAGCAAGGCAGTGGAGTGTGCATACCAATGGCAACTGCAGTCTCCTGGGAATCCCCAGTGATCATTTTGATTGCCACTCCCGAGGTGATCAGGGTGGTGACAGCCTCCTTGACGCCGCTGCGGGGAGGGTCGATGATTCCCACCAGCCCCAGGAAGCTCAACTGCCCCAGTTCAGGCCCACAGGCTAAGGCCAGCACTTGGAGGAGGGGAAGGGAAAAGAAACAAAACACTCAAGTTAAGATTTGAAATGAACACTTACATCAGCACTCACAACAGCTGCTTTAAACTAGGAGCTCAGCACCAAGGGAGGGCAACTGTGGTTTTCTGTTTGGTGGCAGTGCCTGGCACCCTGAGCACTCAGTCTGCTGTTTGGTGGCAGTGCCTGGCACCCTGAGCACTCAGTCTGCTGTTTGGTGGCAGTGCCTGGCACCCTGAGCACTCAGTCTGCTGTTTGGTGGCAGTGCCTGGCACCCTGAGCACTCAGTCTGCTGTTTGGTGGCCGTGCCTGGCGCCCTGAGCACTCGGTTTGAGCAGTGCCTCTGTGATTTACCCATCAGGCCCCAGGCAACAGCAGCTGATTGCCCAATCCCTCGTGTCCAAGGACAACCACCCAGTGGCATTCACTGAACAAAAAAACATTCCTGCTGGTTGTGGTGGATCTTGGGAGTTTCTTTAAAGCAACCAGAGGCATTTGATACAAACTGTTATTTGGAGAGACCAAAACAGCCTTACCCCTAAGTCCTGCAGAGCCCATTGAAGCCTTCTCCTGCTGGTACTGCTCCCTCTGCTGCTGCCCAAGAGGTAGAGTCTGCCCCTTACAGTGATAGGATGTGCAGTACCTAATGACTTGCTCGTAAGCACCTTTCATAAAGCACACTTCAGGTTTGTCCTGGAAGAAGAAAGCAATGTGGGGTACAGCTGTGGGGTGTACCAGCTGCTGGCACCCACACCACCCACAGCCCAACGGCGCTGCTGGCACTGCCCTGGCACAGCCCCAGCCCCACAGCACCCACAGCGCTGCTGGCATTGCCCTGGCACAGCCCCAGCCCCACAGCACCCACAGCGCTGCTGGCATTGCCCTGGCACAGCCCCAGCCCCACAGCACCCACAGCGCTGCTGGCATTGCCCTGGCACAGCCCCAGCCCCACAGCACCCACAGCGCTGCTGGCATTGCCCTGGCACAGCCCCAGCCCCACAGCACCCACAGCGCTGCTGGCATTGCCCTGGCACAGCCCCAGCCCCACAGCACCCACAGCGCTGCTGGCATTGCCCTGGCACAGCCCCAGCCCCACAGCACCCACAGCGCTGCTGGCATTGCCCTGGCACAGCCCCAGCCCCACAGCACCCACAGCCCAACAGTGCTGCTGGTACTGCCCTGGCACAGCCCCACAGCACCCACAGCGCTGCTGGCATTGCCCTGGCACAGCCCCAGCCCCACAGCACCCACAGCCCAGGACAGCTTCTAGACCTAAAGACCTGCTCCTTTGGCTGTGGCTATGCAGGGTATGTTCCAAAGTGGCCATGTCAAAAAAGCCAACCTAATTCCTCTCTCATCTCAGCAAACACCAAAAACATTTGACAGGTCACAGTGTACAGACTGAAAGAGGTCATGCTAAGGACAGAAATTAAACCTACACAGACCATTTAGAGGTCTTAGCTCAGCATCTGACCAGCTGCACAGCTCATGAAGCATTCCCTGCTTCCAGTACTGTGCACTACCACCAAGCTGGCAACTCAGGATGTTAGCCCAGGCAGACAAGCACCCTGCAGAGCCAGCACACAAGGGAACAGCCACTGCAGCTCACCTGCTGTGTCCTGTGAACACACTTAACAGCCATCCATTTTTGCTCTGAGCTGAAGGGATACTCAGCCTTCCTCAGGTAGTCTTCCTGGAGTCCATCCAAACCCATCTGCAGAGAAGAGAAGTCCATCAGCAGGCTCCTGTCAAACAGCTCTGCCATGTGTTGACTGGCTGAGACATCTCAGCAATTACTACTTAGTTCAACACCAGTTTCACCTCCAAAGTGCTGCTTTGAGGACACTGTTTCAGTGGACAAACTTCTGACCAACTCCAACTGAAAGAACTTAGAACCTTCTGTCAGGCTTCAGCAGAAGTCAGCACCCTGACCACCCTCTCCCACCTCTGACTCTGTATGTCAAAGCCAAGGTTTGCCATGGGCAGTAAGGCAGCTCTTGCTTTGCCAAAACACTTCTAGTGCTCCAATGGCTTTTTTATGTCTTCTGTGGAATCTCTCTGCTAAGAGAGCCTATGGAATTGTAACACAGCACTGCTGAAGCCTGCAGAATGATGGTCACTACTCTGAAGTTTGAATGCTCCAACCTGAAATTACTTCAGTGACCAGAACCACTCAAACACTTCATCTGAAACTAACCTTCAAGACAGCAGACAAAATGCATTGCACTAACATGCTGCCCTCCCCAACTCACTGCAGCTTGTGGCCCACAATACACTCTCCAGCCAGTCCAGGAGAAAATGTTGATTAAAGAAGATGCAGAACCAGCAGCCTGCTGTAAGCTAAGAGATCCACAACCCCTTCACGACCTCCCTGTGCTCACAGATCCACAACCCCTTCACTACCTCCCTGTGCTCGCAGATCCACAATCCCTTCACTACCTCCTTGTGCTCGCAGATCCACAATCCCTTCACTACCTCCCTGTGCTCGCAGATCCACAACCCCTTCAGTACCTCCCTGTGCTCACAGATTCACAACCTCTTCACTACCTCCCTTTCCAGCAACAAATTTGAAAGACTACTGCTCTTCAAAGCTTGTATGGGCTCCTGGCAAAACAACATAGAACCATAGAATGGTAGGGCTGGAAGGGACCCTCAAAGATCAGCCAGTTCCAACCCCCTGCCATAAGCAGGGACACCTCCCACTAGTACAGGTCACTCAAGGCCTCATCAAAGACCCCATTCTGTGCTTCTGTGCTCCACAACCTCCCTGGGCAACCTGTGCCAGGGTCTCACCACCCTCACTGCAAACAACTTCCTCCTAACATCCACTTTCAATCTCCCTTCTGCCACTTCAAACCCATTGCCCCTTGTCCTGGCATTACAAGACCTTGTTAATACTCCCTCCACAGCCTTCCTGTAGCCTCCTTCAGATTCTGGAAGGCCACTCCTCCTGGAGTGCCTTCTCTTCTCCAGGCTGCAGAGCCCCAACTCTCTGAAGCTGTCCTCAGAGCAGAGCTGCTGCAGCCCTCTGAGCATCTTCATGACCTCCTCTGGACCTGCTCCAACACTTCAATGACCACATCCCTCTGGTCCCCTCCTGTGCAGAACTGGGGGCTTGGGAGGAGTCTCAGCAAGACATACACACCTCTGGCCCTCAGCTACACAGGAAGAGGCAGACTGCAATGAATTCAGCATTCAAAGTTTTTCAGTTTATTCAGCAGCCCAGAAAAACAGTTAAACATGTCTTCCACATTGCTTGCAACAGCTGTAATGGGGTTGCCAAAATCTCAAGAAAACCCCAACCCCTCCCCAAAACATTCAATGTGTGCCTCCAATTCAAACTACTTGTGTCCTGCACTTACAAGGTGTGCTGGTTTGAGGCTAATTAGGCTATTTTAATGGAGAAAATTATATTATAGGCTGTGAAGAGAAAAACAGTGGTGATGTGTACTGCACTCATAGGTTTGCTGAGATGTAGGAGACTAAGAACATAAACATAGATAAGACACAGAGACTCTTGGTCTTTCTCTGGGAGCCAGTGGGTCCTCTCCTCTCTGCTGAATAACCTCACTAACCACTCTGCTTCTAACCACCCTTGCCCATCCTCCAAACTCACCTTGCATGTAAGTCAGAGCCTGGGATAAGGTAGAGGTGTGAAAAGAAGGTGGAAGGGTGGTTGGGAGCCCCTCCTGCGGACTCTGATGTCTGGGAGGGGAATTGTGTTTCTGTGTTACCTTTACCTTGTCTATCTCTGTAACTATTCCTGTCTATTGTGTATATCTCTGCTTGTACATTGTGCTGAGCTGTAAATAGAGCTTCAGTCCTTAACTTCTAGCTGGCTGAGTCTAGTCTGGGGGATTTTACAAGTGTGGGGGGGCAGGGAACTCCCAAACCATCACACAAGGGCACTACCAATGCTGCAGGCACTACCAATGCTCCTTACTGCCTCTGCTGAAAGGCAGCATGACCAATCTCAACATTGGTTGGTCAACAAAGGTGGTTGGTAAAGAGGCAGTACTGAGATCAAGCAGCTGGCAATAAAACTGTTACTTCAGTTCAAAATCATTTTCTCTCATCTTTCAGAATGCCCAAAGATTACTCCATGCCTGCCACAAACCTCCAAGGCAGCATCAGGTACACACCTTCATGGCCAGCGCGATGAGAGCCCCTTCGGTTGGCTTCCCCATCAAGGTGTTGTTCCTGATCACAGCATCATTGCACACACAACCAGCCTAGCAGGTGAGGACACAGAAGATAAAAGTCATAGAATCATAGAATGGGAAGGTTGGAAGAGACCTCAAGGACCATCCAGTTCCAACTCCCTGCCATAGGCAGGGACACCTCCCACTAGTACAGGTCACTCAAGGCCTCCTCCAACCTGGCCTTGAACGCCTCCAGGGAGGTTGTGGAGCACAGAAGCACAGAACATGAGCAAAGATCCTGTGCTCCACAACCTCCCTGGGCAACCTGTGCCAGTGTCTCACCCCCCTCACTGCAAACACCTTCCTCCTAACAGCCCCTTTCAATCTCCCCTCTGACACTTCAAACCCATTGCCCCTTGTCCTGGCATTCCCAGACCTTGTCAATAGTCCCTCCCCAGCCTTCCTGCAGCCCCCTTCAGATCCTGCAAGGCCACTCCAAGCTCTCCTGGAAGCCTTCTCTTCGCCAGGCTGCACAGCCCCAACTCTCTCAGCCTGTCCTCACAGCAGAGCTGCTGCAGCCCTCTCAGCACCTTGCTGGCCTCCTCTGGACTGGCTCCAACACTTCCATGTCCTTCCTGTGCTGGGGGCTCCAGAACTGCACAGAGGTCTCCTGGTGGGGTTAGTGCCACACAAAGTCAATGCCACACAAAGCTCTTGTGCTGTTCACTTCTTTGTGCCAGGACCTTACCTCCACGATTTTGCTGATGGATGGGTTGTTATAGCCATGGATCACTTCGCCATCCAGCAGCACTTCTCCAAACCTGTTATAGCCTACTCCAGTAACCTGCAAGACAAACAGCCACAGGCAGCATGGAATGTCATGGCCACCAGGGGCAGGAACTGCTTGCAGCTCAGCTTTTTACTGCAAGCTACAGAACATTTTTGAAAGACCCTTCCCAACGCCTGAGTTATCTCAGTGTGAATGGATTCTCCCACTTGGTTCTAATGCAGCAGTAGGAGACAAGGGATAAAACCACTGAGGACAAGAGAGGTATTAAAGAACCACTTCTTTAAGGTAGATTTAGCCTTCAGAACTGATAAATACACTGCATGTTCTTTCCTGCCACTATTACAGACTCACTGAACACATCCAAGCTCAGCCAGCCCAAGCCTGCACCCAGCACTGCAGGCTCAGTACTAAGCCATGGCCCTAAGCACAGCTCCACAGGCTGCTGGAACACCTCCAGGCATGGGCACTGCAGCACTGACCTGGGCAGACCATTGCAGGGCTGGAGAAGCCTTCCAGGGCACAAAGAGTTCCTAAGAGGCAGCCTGAGCCTGCCCTGGGGCACCTTGGAACCATTGCCTCTGCGGCTGGCCCTTGGCACCAAGCAGCAGAGGCTGCCCCCTGCTCACTGCCACCTCCCTGCAGGCAGCTGCAGAGAGCAATCAGCTCTGCCCTCAGGCTCCTCTGCTGCAGCCTCACCCCCCCCCAGCTCCCTCAGCCACTCCTCAGCCCCAGCTGCTCCAGGCCCTTCTCCAGCCTGCCTGCCCTGCTCTGGGCATGCTGCAGCCCCTCGATGTCCTTCCTGCAGTCAGGGGCCCAGAGCTGAGCACAGCACTCGAGCTGTGGCCTGCCCAGTGCTGAGCACAGGGGCAGGATCCCCTCCTGGCCCTGCTGCCCACCCTGCTTCTGAGCCAAGCCAGGATGCCAGTGGCTTTCTTGGCCATCACTGCTGGCTCATTTAATCAACTGCCAACCCAGGTCCCTTTTCAAGCTGCAGCTTTCCAACCACACATCCCCAAGTCTGTAGCTCTCTATGGGGAGGTTGTGGCCCAGGGGCAGAACCTGGAATGCGGCACAGGCCCCTTCCTCGGCCTGCCACACACAATGAAGGCTCCTTCCTCGCCCTGTCACACCTGCTTTTGCTCTCTCTTCCAAATGCATGCTTTAACTGGTTCTTTCCCTGCAGGATTTCCCAGGTGATACAAAGGAAAAAGGAACCACATTCAGAGCCCTACCTCAGCATGCTGCCCATCTGCAGTGACAATCTGAGTAACAGTCATCTCATTCTTGGTCAGAGTTCCAGTTTTATCTGAACAGATCACATTGCAGCAACCTGAAACAATCAATTCACACGAGCGTTGCAGGCAAGCAAATCTCTAGAAGTCCAGCAGCTCCTTTGTGCTAAAGCAAAAGGAGGTTTAAGACAAATGATTCCCAACAACCATGAAGAGGTATGTAAAGTCCTCCACAAGTCTGACCAATAAATTACAAAATAACAGAGAAAAAACCTAAAAACCAGAATTCACAACTTGTCTGAAATCACAGAATCACTTTGGTTGGAAAAGACCTCCCAATCCAACCATCAACCCAACACCATGCCCCCAGGTGCCATGGCAGTTCAACACCTCCAGGGATGGGGACTCCACCACCTCCCTGAGTAGCCTGTTCCAATCCCTGATCACTCCTGCAGCAAAGACATTGTTGCTCCTCTCCTCTCCAAACCAACACGGCGCCCCCCCCCACCTCCC
>VWYK01108288.1:0-17615 GCA_013399775.1 Semnornis frantzii
ATGATTCTATGATTCTAAAAGCACTGAACTGACACCAACTGAGAAGGCAGGGGCAGGACAAGAAAATTGTGATGTCCTCTTAATCATTCACCCACACCCACACGCACCCAACAAAGCTTCCAGCAGTTACTGCTAACCTCTGAGACAGTTTATTGTGTAGATGTGCGGCCATTAGAAATATGAGAAACAGCTGGCTCCTCTCTCCTTGGAGAGCAAACAGCTATCTGCCAAGGTGGGCTGAAGTCAGATGAATTATTTCACAATGAGAGACTTGTTTTCTTTCTGCAGATCCTCTCAGCCACCCAAAACAGCAGCATCTATTTAGCTTTTACTCCACTGTTACTAAGTATAGTTATATCAGTAAAAAATTAGGTAGACATGTTCAGAGACCTGCATGGATAAGCAAGGAGCTTCTGAAGATAATCTCATGGAAGAAAGAAGCTTACAGTTCATGGAGAAAGGGGCTGGCCACTTGGGAGAGCTGCAGAGAAGTTGTCAGGGAGTGTAGGAGGGCAACAAGGAAGGCCAAAGCCCTCTTGGAACCAAAATTGGCAAAGGACGTAAAAGAGAACCAAAAGAGCTTCTTCAAATCTATCAGTATGAAAAGGAACAGGGAAAGAGTGGCCCCAGTGCTGAATGAGAACAGAGGATGCAGAGAAGGCAGAGTTGCTAAAATCTTTGCTTCAGTCTTTACTCCTAAGATTGAACTCTCCTATGAGCTCCAGACCCTGGATGAAGGAGAGGAAGCCTGGAGGAGGGATGACTCTCCACTAGTCAATGATGACTGGGTGAGGGAGCAGTTGTAAAAATTGAATATTCACAGGTCCATAATTCCTGATGGGATGCACCCAAGGGTGCTGAGAGAACTGCCAGAGGTTGTTGCTCTGCCACTCTCCATCATCTTTGCCTAATCATGGCAGACAGGAGAGGTGCCTGAGGGTTGGAGCAGAGCCAATGGCACTGCAGGCTTTGCAGGCACATCAAAGGAAAGAAAGAGCTTCCAGGTAACTCTAGACCAGTCAGCCTCACCTCCATCCCTGGAAAAACAATGGAGAGCAGCTCCTTCTGGAGGGCATCTCAAGACACTTGGAGGAGAAGAAGATTATCAGGAGCAGTCAGCATGTCAGCAGTCAGCAAGGGCAAATCATGCTGAGAGAGCAGTGGATGTAGTCTGCCTTGGCCTTAGCGAGGCCTTTAACACTGTCTCCCATAACATCCTGGTGAGCAAGCTCAGGGAGTGTGGGATGGAGGAGCAGGCAGTGAGGTGTATTAGGAACTGGTTACAAGACAGAGTTCAAAGAGTGGGGATCAATGGTGCCAGGTCCAGCTGGAGAGCTGTAACCAGTGCAGTCCCCCAGGGATCAGTGCTGGGCCCAGGGCTGTTCAGCATCTCCATCAGAGACATTGCTGAGGGCACAGACAGAGAGAGTCTGTTCAGCAAGTTTGCTGATGGCACCAACCTGGGAGGCTTGGCTGAGACAGCTGCAGGCTGTGAGGCCATCCAGAGAGACCTGGGCAGACAGAGCTGGGTACAGAGGAACCAAATGAGGTTCAACAAGGACAGGGAGAGTCCTGCACCTGGAGAGGAATAATAAACTCCAGTAGTACAAGTTGGGAGGGGGTCTGCTGGAGGGCAGCCCTGTGGAGAGGGACCTGGGAGTGCTGGTGGAGAACATCCATGGGCAACAATGTGCCCTGGTGGGCAAGAGGGCCAATGGGGTCCTGGGGGACATTAAGCAGAGTGTGTCCAGCAGATCCAGGAAGGTTCTCCTCCCCTTCTGCTCTGCCTTGGTAAGGCCTTACCTAAAATATTGTAATCAGTTTTGGGCTCCCAGTTCAGGAGGGACAGGGATTACAGGGATCCACTCAAAAGAGTCCAACAGAGTTGGGCTCAGTTGTGCCCTCTGTTAGGAGGAGGGGCAGTGGATGTAAACTACAGCACAGGAAGTTCCACCTCAACATGAGGAAGACCTTCTCTACTGAAGCGTCCCAGAGCACTGGCACAGGCTGCCCAAAGAGATTGTGGAGCCTCCTTCTCTGGAACCTTTCAAGGCCTGTCTGGATGTGCTCCTGTGTGACCTGTACTAGATTATAGCCTTGCTCTGGCAGGGGGGTTGGACTGGATGATCTCTTTGAGTCCCTTCCAACCCCTGACATCCTGTGAGCCTATGAGCCTGTCTCCCACTTAGTCCTCTTTTCTGTTTGCCCTTTGCATCCTCTCCCTTCTCTTTCACCATTTCCATTTATTTCCAGCTCACCTCAGTGTTAGCCTCTGAGTAAAGAAATGAAATAGCTATGTAGCCAACTCAACAGCAAAGATTCATTTTCATCCATGAACTGAATGTTATTTAATATATTTCTTTAAGAATGGTTGGGATAAGAGAGTTGCATCTCAAGGAAGTTTTGAAACTTACAGCACCATGGAACTTTGGGGCAATGGTGAACTGCCCCATACCAAATTTCAAGCCATTTGTGAAACTAGACCCTTCCTGGCAAGCAGAGAAGCAGCAATCTACAAGTAGGAGATGCAGGTATTGATGGTTGGTTTCTTGTTGCTTCAAACAGACTTTAGGGCTTCATTTAGCCTGAGTTCAACTGCTGGTTGTTTATACAGGCTACTGGCTGTTTACATTAGGTCAATACACAGAGTGGGCTGTTTATAACAGACCAGCAGCAAACTCTGCAGCACAGCCTGTGTCTGCCGCTGCTGCTTTTTCATACGTGCAAAGCAGGGAAGAAATCCAAAATGCAGCTCTGGAAATAAACAAGCAACAAAGCCTTCTCTGCACAGAGCATTCACTCTTGCCTGAGAAGTGAGCAGGCAAGAGGCTCACTTCTGCGTGATGGTATGTTCAAAAGCCCACGGCACGGGGAACTAACCTGGCACGACCTGAGTGGCAAATGATGGGGGAGAGCAGAGAAGGCGGCGAATGGACCAAGCTGATGTTTGTCTCCACCTACAGGGAGCACAGAAGAGTCGTTTGGAAGCACTTGGTCAGTTTGAGCTGAAGACAAAGGGTTGAGGCACACTTCACTAGGACGCGGCTTGTCCCAGCTCCGCTACTAAAAAGACTCCTATTTAAGTCAGCTGCTTCTTCTCTCAACTGCTTCACAGGTTGCTGTGACAGCCGTGTACAGAGCTCTGCTCTCCCACCCTGGATGGGCAATGCTATCTTCGTCCTCCAAACCACCGAGAAATATTTGCAATACTACTGAAGAGTATCTTCAGCACAGGTTGCTGTAAAGCTGTGGGACAATGTGAATTCCTCTCTTGTTCTTAGCAACCTCTTGCTGATCTGAGCTGCCAGTGTCTATCCCTATGAAATTTATCCCACAAGGAATGATAACTTGAGTCCCAACATTGCGCTGACTACCATGGCAGCTGCCTATGTGCTTTCCCAGCTGTGACCCTAGGGAGAAGGGCAACGATGTAAAGCACAAGGTTGATCAACAACCATCCAGAGGAGGACTGTTTCATCTACTGCCAGCCAGCTAAGCACGATTAACAGCTGATGGAGAGAAGAAGGATCTTCCAAGGGCGACTCTTCCAACTAGATACAGCATCATGTCTCATCGCACCTCATCTATGGACTACAGATGACAGAGGAAGCCTAGGCGAGTAGCTTGCATTAGGTATCTGACTTCTCAGTGACTAAGATGAAGGCAGAGGAATCCTATCTCGCGGCTTCTAGTCCTGAGCTTGCCAAGTACTGCAGTTGCAGACTCCTTTTGCCAAGGTGCAAGCGCAATTTGCAAGTCTTTTAAACTAATCGCTCCCATAATGACTTAATGTGCCCAACCCTGCCACCACGGGAAGGTCATCTGGTAACTCCATAGCCAAGATCCAGAGTCTAAAAGACAGAATTCTCTTTTTCCCTGTCTTGTGGTTGGTTTTGTTTGTTTGTTTGTTTGTGTGTTTGGGGTTTTTTTTGTTTGTTTGTTTTGGTTTTGTTCGGTTTTGGTTTTGTGGCTTTGTGGTTTTTGTGGGATTGTGATTTTGGTTTTTTGTTTTTGTGGGGTTATTTTGATTGTTTTGGTTTGTTTGTTTGCTTGGGTTTTGGGGGTTTTGGGGTTTTTTTTCTTTGTTTTGGGTTTGTGGGTTTTGTTTGGTTTGGTGTTTTTTGTTTGGTTCGGTTTTGGGGTTTTTTGTTTTGTTTTGCTTTGTTTTTTTTTTTTATTTCAGATGTTCATTTCTGTCTCTGTGTCACACAGGATAAAACATGAATTATAAATTTAACAACAGATTTTATTAATTAATAAACAGATTGCTCCAGGAGGGTGCAACTGGTTTAGCATAGCTTGCTGTTTCCATGCCAAGAGGTGATTTCAAAACTGGCCTCCCCTCAGGGCTGACACGGTGAAATCTGAATCAGGAATTACTGCCATGGTAGTTTTTCTGTTTGCCCCTGCAATAACATCATCAGGGTGAATCTCCTACAGTATCAAGGCTTTGGCCAGGTTTTCTGCTTCGAGTGAGCCCTTCTCACACACCCCATCATGACGACACTGCTTCACGAGGCACCTCATTTGACATGTCTCTCCAAGTGCTCTGATTTTTTTTTCTCCCTAGCTGTTTTTCTTGTGGCCATTGATAAGAGCTTGAAACCTCACCATTCCGTGTCTTTGAAATTTTGCATCTAATTGATAAAAGAAAACGTGGACACATTCCTGACGCTTGCACAAGAAGGGACTGAAGCGCACAAAGAAACAGAAGCTCCTAAATTTTGGCAGCATTCAGCAAACTGTCTCCCATTAATAAACAACTGACATAATTTTCAATTTTTTTTTTTTTTTTAACTCCTTTACAGATACCTCTCACTTGGGAACTGGCATTGTCCCAGCCAAGACAGGAGAAAAAAACAATGATTTCAGTTGGCCAAAGGGTCAAGAGGCTGAGGCTAAATGCTGAAGCACTCTGGGGGGAAGCAGGGAGTGGCAGCCACTTGAAGAACCCTTTGTGAATAAAAAGTGTTCAGCTTTTCCTTCTTTAAAAAACCCTTTTCTCTGCTTTTTCAATATTGAGCGTGGATGAACTCTATGGGAATCTGCTTCCAACACTGCTTTGCAGGCTTCCTTTTCTCACATTTCATGCTAACGAAGACAAGCTGTGTGGTATGCAGCAGCTGTGTGGGTCGGGTTTGGAGAGATGAAAAGTGTGCATCCAGGCAAATCAATAGCTGCCAGAGGGGATAAGGTGGCTGTACCTTTCTTTCCTTCTCCCCTAAACGAGCCCCCCTCAGCCCAGGCTCACACACTGGGAAGAGATGTTGTTGTGCATCTGCCAGAGTCGCATTCTCACTGGAGCTGGATCCATTCCTCAGCCCCTGGTGACCTGAGGAGGAAGAAATGTACCCCTTGTAGTTCATATACCTGTGCCTGGTGTGAAGCAGCACATGCACGCCCGAAAACAGAAGGGCAAAACTCCCACTCCAGCATTTAAACCTCAAATTGCCACCCTGGTGACTTGCTGTTTGTGGTAACTTCTGTTCCAGCAGCTGCAGACAGAGGTAGCATCCAGGGCCAAAGGCAGTGCCTGCTTTTCTGTGAGATTCATAGATTCATAGAACAGTTTGGGTTGGAAGGTACCTTCAAGAATCATCTAGTTCCAACTCCTTCCCATCATGGGCAGGGGCAGCCTCCACCAGATGAGATTGCTCAAGGCCTCACTCAGCCTTGAGACCCTGCCAGCAAATTCAGAGCTCTTCCCAGCAAAGTGGCCCATGCTGGTCTGAACCTCAGGGGACGTCTTTGGTGCAGTGCAGGACTGGACCTGCAGCTCACACACTGGCCTTTGGTCCAGCGTAGATTTGGAGTGACTTAGGATTTGAAGCACTGTAACCTGAAACAGAAATCTGCCCTTAGTGGCTGCGATGCTGTTTGATGGGGCTCAGTGCCTGCTTGCCGAAGGCAGCTACTGCTCCAGTTTTCTAACAACTTTAAGTGCCATTCATCAATAAATCCATTGGGCTGCTTGGCTTGTATTACATACCACTGATTAACTACCACTAAATTAGCAGTTAGTGTAATCAGATATAAACATTCCTTTGTGGCTAAGCTGTTAAATTTTTTTTTTATTTTTTTTTTTTCCGTTTTACAATTGAGTGTAACAGATGTCGGCACGAGACAGGCTCAGTAATTTCACATTACTGGGACTAAATTATGTTTGTGGGCTCCAGAAACGCTTCTGGTGCTACCAGGCTCGTAAACACCTACCTGGCAGGGAAAAACTACAACTTCTGCCCCAGAGCTTTCAGGATTTAACAGGACTCAACATAGTACAGTGAGTGAATTTATTGCGTAAATATGTGTGAGAGCTGTGGGCAAGCAACCCAGGACAGGAGCTCAGATTTTAGTTTGCTGTCGTTCACCCCCAGTTTTCACTCTGGGTCATGTTATTCATTTGCCTAAGTCAGCACCCAACTCATTACAGAGGGACAGTGTTTGCAGTTTAAAAGGAGATGGATGTGGCTCTGTGTGGCTTTCAGCTCTGGGAACTCCAGACCATTGTAGTCAAAAGTGGATTTTGGTTTTTCAAGAGGAAAGACTTCATAGATGCTGATAGAGTAGATGGATAGACAGAGTAGAATTAACTATACTTCACATCCAGCTCTGCATCCTCTCCATTGCTAGACATTCTGGTACTTCTTTAGGGCAGAAATTAAATGTGCAGCTGCAGTAATACACACAAACCACTTTCTTATACACCTATGCAATACAGATATAATTAAATGATTATTTGGAAGTATCTGAGTTCCAATGTTGAGTCACAAGCAGCAAAACTGCGTGCAGTGTGTGCAGTTCTGGAGTCCCCAGCACAGGAAGGACATGGAAGTGTTGGAGTGGGTCCAGAGGAGGCCATGAAGGTGATCAGAGGGCTGCAGCAGCTCTGATATGAGGACAGGCTGAGAGAGTTGGGGCTGTGCAGCCTGGAGAAGAGAAGGCTGCCAGGACACCTTGGAGTAGCCTCCCAGCATCTGATGGGGGCTACAGGAAGGGTGGGGAGGGACTATTGACATGGTCTTGCAATGACAGGACAAGGGGCAATGGGTTTGAAGAGTCAGAGGGGAGATTGAAAGTGGATGTTAGGAGGAAGTTGTTTGCAGTGAGGGTGGTGAGACACTGGCACAGGTTGACCAGGGAGGTTGTGGAGCACAGAATCACCCAATGTGATCTTTGATCTTTGATCACTTTGGGTGATTCTGTGCTCCACATCCTCCCTGGAGGTGTTCAAGGCCAGGTTGGAGGAGGTTTAGATGCTTACCTGCTTTAGGTTATACTTGTCCATAATCATAGGTGAAAATCTGCACCAAAAAACCACTGTGCTAAATAACCTGTGAGCTGGGAACTGAACTAGATTGGCTGTTTCTAAAAGTACATCTTGCCTCTTAAAAAAATATCCCAGGACACAGAAAACCTCTGATCCAACTGGGAATTTTGGGGTTGTTTGTTGGATGGGTTTGGATTTTTCTGTTTGTTTAGTTGCTTGCTTGTTTGGGTTTTTTTTGGCAGTGGTGGTTTTGCAGTGGTGGTGGGTTTTTGTGGTGGTGGTGGTATTGTGGTGGTAGTGGTTTTTTGGTGGTGGTGGTGGTTTTTTTGTGGTGGTGGTTTTTTGGTGGTAGTGTTTCTTTTTTTGGTGGTGGTGGTTTTTGGTGGTGCTTTTTTTTGGTGGTGGTGGTTATTTGGTGGTGATCATTTTTTGGTGATGATGTTTTTNTGGTGGTGATGGCTTTTTGGTGGTGGTGTTTCTTTGGTGGTGGGGTTTTTTTGGTGATGGGGTTTTTTTGGTGGTGGGTTTTTTTTGGTGGTGGTGTTTTTTTTAGTGGTGGTGTTTTTTTGGTGGTGGTGGTTTTCTTGATAGTGGTTTTTTGGTTGTTAGTTTCTTTGCTTGTTTGGGTTTTGTTTTGTTTCTCTTTTTGGTTGCAGTGTTTGGAAATGCTGTGTGGGTAGACAGGCTTCAAAGGCACTTTTCTGTTGTTTCCACGGAAACCTGCAGTTTCCTCAGCTCTGTTCCAATGTTTTTCAGAGCTGTCAGAAAGTGAGAGAATTTGGCTTAGCTGCCTGTGTTGTCTTGCACTATGTTTGATGATTTGAGAAGCTTACAAATGGCTTGGGTTTCCAAAAGCTGGTAGTGGGCTGTTCTCCAAATGTGTTCTCCCTCACTCTGACTATGAGAAGGGGAATTTACTATGAGAAGGGGAATTTGTATGGCTGCTCTTAATATTTTCTTCAGGGGTGTAAACCTGTAGAAACTGTATTAGTATGTTGACTCCCTCAATTAACTTTAATCTAATATCCTGCCTATTTAAATTCAAGTAAACATTGGCATATAGGGTTAAGGGAAAGAGTTGAACTGAAAAAAAATTTATTTAAGGATTAGTGTAGCAGTCAAATTAGAATTAAATCCAGGAAGTAAACATCCCAGCAATGCAAGTTGTGGGAAACAAGAGATCACAGCAAAGATCAGTGGTTTGAAACAATAATGTGCCACCATGGAAAGAGAAAGGAGAAAGGAGAGAGGCAAGTAAATCAAGCATTACTGTACAAATAGGACGCTAAGCCTATTACTGCCACACAGGTTGTGGGGAAATTCCCAGTTAAATGAAATGGAAACAAACCTTTGTCTTTTTCATCTTTCTCCTTGATTTACTCGGATCGATTACCTCAGGCACTGAATTACACACAACAAATAGAATAAAAGGAGACATTTGTAGAAGAATCCCTGAAGGTAAAGAAATTACCAAATTTGCTGGAGTTGAGTTAGGCAGCACTGGGAACCTAATTGGCACAGGAAATAAATGCAGTAATGTTTCTCATATTTAGCAAAGATTTTATCTCTGTTCTGCTCAGAGATGCCATGGCACTTCACAGAGCCTGGGCCCCTGCTCTCAGTGCCACTCAGGACTTGCTCAGCAGTACTGCCCTGGCACAGAAATGGTGGTGTGGAGCCCAGCTCCACACCAGGCTTCACCTTCTCTCTCACTGACAGGTTTGTGACAGCTGCCTGGTCACACCTTGGGAATGAATCATCAGCCAGAGGTTGTTCTGCTTGCATTTGTCTCCTGTATTAACAGGAAGAGTTAAAATCTGAGCGCACTTCTAAATGAACTACCTTGGATTCCAGGAGTCCTCCATGTGTTGAAGTCCAAAAGAAGGTGACTGTGGATTTGGGCTGTGGGAAGCTGCCTTCCAGATTTCAACTGAAAGTCCTAAGCCTGCCTCTCAGTACTTCTAAAATAGTACCTTAGATAGAAACATGCCACATACTGAATTATCACTTTCAGACCTGTTGGCAATTTGCCTTCCAGGTATCAATTTGAACAAATCCTACTGAACTGGTGACAAAAAATTGCCAAAGCTTCAGCCTGTGGCAATATGGCTGAAGGGTGCTCTGGGTGACTGATTTACAAATCAGACAAGGACTTGTTAATTCAATGAATGCAATTTCAACAGGTTTTCTCCCTATATACTTGACAGCCTTAGCCAAAGCCATATGTTCCCTCTTACTGTCAGCCCTTAACAGACAAATCAGCACATCACTATATTGCTGCTGGAGACAGCAGGGGCCCTATGTTAAATGATATTTGCCTACCAGGAGCTAATGCAGTGCATCAGAGAGAGGCCTGGGAGAAGCTTGGTGAGAAAGAGGAGAGCCTGGAGCTGATGGCATCCAGCAAGCACAGCAGAGATGGGCACATGTGGAATACTTTCTTCCAGAAGAACACAGATTGTTTCCCAGCCATGTACTGTAACTCATTTTTTAAATTGTTTTGGTAGTTTCTTTGCACTTTATACTCCCCAAACCTGAAACGATCCAGCACGCCTTGCCTAAGCTGCCACTCTGTTTGACATGCAAAGAAGTAGTGGTCCAGGAGTGACTCAGACCCTCACAGTGCATCTTCTGAGAGGGAAAGAGCACAGTGTCATTCTTCATGAACCATCTCCTTACACACAGGAGAGACAGCTTAGGAGGCTGCTACTTCACAGGGCAAAAAGTCACGCCATGAACTAATTACTCTTGTTCTAACTTTCTTCTTTTCCCACATTCTGAGCACCCTGCCAAACAAACCTTTGCAATCTGTCCTGGGTGGATGTGGATGGTAAATATGAATGCAGTATTTTGGTGTTCCTCATTTGCCTTAGAAAAGTACAGATACCTAAGCAGTATTAATAAGCAGTATTAAACACATAGCAGCAAGACCTCTGGGTAAAAGCGTAGCTGCAGGTTTTGCTAATAAGCTTGTCCTGCCTGTGTAACTCAAGCTTCCCCCTGCCTGGCACCTGTTCCAGACAAGTTTCTGGGGGTTAGAGCTTCATGACATTTTTAATAATCTTGCTTGCCTGGGGCCTCAGTTGAGGGATGCCCTCGTGGCCCTGAGGTGCCCTTCCACAGCTTGATTGGTGGAAGGGTTGTGTTGAGGACTGAGGGTTCAGCATTTGCCCTGAGGGCTGGGAAGTCTTTCTGCATCCCCTGTTCATTGCCTGCACTGCCCCAGCCTGATGTTGTAAGGCAATGGCTGTCTTCGCTCCCTGCCATAGCACCAGAAAGCAGCAGATACGGAGAAGGCGGAGGACTGGCATATGCCTACTAATCACCATCTGCACTCTGTGCACAGTACTTCACTTTGGGAGTAGTGCCCCTGGGACAGCAACTGATACCTTCTTCAAGCTGAGCAGATTTTTTTCTGGCAACACAGGAGGACTTTGGTCTTTGATGAGAGTCCTTTTATCAGATGCTGAGGAAGAGAGGTCTTACTATAAGCGTGGTCTCCAAAGAAAGGGCAAATCTGTCCATAGATCAACTGACTGAAGTACCATAGAATGTAAATAATTTAACTCTGCTTCATTCTGTTTCCTTGGAGTCCTAAAGAGTTACAAGAGGCCCTTAGTTTCAAATGGGATATAAAGAGAGAGTAGGGAGTACTATTTCAAGGCTAACTCCCATATGCCTGTCTCTGAAAATCAGATCCAAAGAGGTCTCAGCTGGAGTATTAACCCTGAGCTATTCACTGGGCACATTAGGCCAGTTTGGACCTGCTGGTGTCCTGACAATGTACATATTTGGAGCTTATATTACTCAGACTAAGTCAGTTGGCTACCTCTGCTGGTGTCTGACATCTCACCAGCTTTACAGCAGACTGACAAGGAGGAGGTTTTGCTTTGTAGCAACAGAAACCTTAACTAAGCTGGCAGCACCAGCCTTGGTTGACCTTTGGTTGGTATTAGCTCTCTGCATGGCCACAGCAACATCTGTCTTGGCCTGAAGGAGATGCTTTATCATCACTGTCATAGGGTGGCTAGGGCAGAAGGCGGCAATGCTGTTTCTGTAGCTGGGCCTGTCTGTGCTCATCGACAGCGCTTGTGAAAGTACAGCCTTGATGTAGGACCCACACAGCTCAGTGGGGCTTTTTCCACTGACAGCAGCAGGGTTTTGGAGAAGGTCTTTGGGCAGGATCAGTAGGGGAAAAATCAAATTTACTGTGGTATCTTTAGGCCCGTTGTATTAATCCTGTGTATAAAATCAGGATCACATCTGAGCAGTGGCTTCCTCCACTTGTTTAAATAAATTCAACTGCTCAGCTTCTGATTTCCCCATCAGAGCTGCACGCTGGCTGGCCCTGCTTGCGGAAAAGTCAGCAAGCACGTTCCAGCTGCTGTGGGGTATTAACGTAGGAAGCCAACACTGGGTCAGTTCTCCTTGCTCCTCTTGCTGGCTATAGAGTTTCACAGTCTGAGATATTAGTAAATATTTATGTTTAATTACTTTCACTTTAAAAAAGCAACCACAGCCAAGAAAACTACAGAGCAATTTAATGGGTTTTAACTTGCCCCACTAAACCTCCTTCTTAAACATAATGAATTATATGAAGTCATCTGGTTTCATACTCTCTTAAAGAGGTAATTTAATTCAAATAAGGTTGCATATTACAAGCTTCAGTGTCTGAAAACATTTATAGTGCCAGTAACTGTTCCATTGCCCTGAGTTATTCTGCATCCTGAAAGACAATAACAAGCTAAGCTTAGAAAAGTGTGCTGTGGTTTGGTGCAAGTGATAGCTGAAATTGCCAGGTTCACTGCCCCAGGCAAGAAGCACTGTGAGCTGTTTGAGTCTCCTTTTACATAAGACAGCCTGTGTTAAAACAAAAACAGGAAAATAAAATAAATTAGCTGCTCAGCAGCGTTGGGTTTGAAGCTGTTTCACATAAAAACACATTGCCAAAAGCTGCCTTCTCTTTAGGTCCTAGCTACAGTCCTGCCTTTCCTACATAGGCTGCTCAGGTTAGGGTAAATCCCTTTGGTCTGCTGTTGTTATCTAATACAAAAACACTTCTGCTCTCTGGCACCACTGCAAAACTCATACACAAGCAGGAAAGAAGGAGAACATTGGGTCATCCATGCAACTCATTTTTTTCCCCTGACAGGTAACTAATAGAAGGTACTAAAGCAAAATCTCAGAGTCATAGAATCACAGAATGGCTTAGGTTGGAAGGGACCTCAAAGCTCAGCCAGTTCCAAGCCCCCATCATGGGCTGAGACACCTGGAGGTCACTCAAGCCCTCATCCAAACTGCCCTTGAACACCTCCAGGGAGGTTGTGGAGGATAAGAAGAGTAGACACTTCTGCTCTCTGGCACCACTGCAAAGCTCATAGACAAGCAGTGTGATGTTGCTGCAAAGTGTGATGCACAACTCACATTCTGCACTTTCACCTCTCTGATGTGAGCATCTACAATGAATGCCAAATGCAGGGAAGATTTCTGTATTCAAAAGTGCTGTGAGAGTCATAAACCATCCAAACACAATGCCACTGTAACTCTCCAGCACGACTACCTGTGAAGGGGATACTTTGCCACCTTTTTAATAGCACGGCGAGCACAGGCAGCATTTAGTTGTAATTTCAGAGCTTATGGGGTCACAGTGAAATTATGGTACAAGGTTATTTGACTCTTTTCCAGTTATGTGTAGGGAAACACTTTGTATTAAATGGGCATGTGAGCAATCCAACCTGTGCTAGTTGCTAATTGTGAAGCTGAAGAGTTTCACATGAAGGTTTATCCAGAGGGTAAGGACACCAGCTGCAGCAGCCCGCAGAAGAACTGGACAACAACAGGAGATTAAACCAAAACAAGATGACTCCTGAGAAGCATCTGAACAGATAACGATGTGCTAATGGCTTAGTGCCCTCACAGCTCATCCCTTAACAATTTAGACCAATTGCTTAATGCCACACATTGCTCATGCCTTAATGACTCGAACCAATTGCTGAACAATGAAATAACCCTCATAGTCTGTTAGAAAGTGTATAAGGGTATGATCATATTCAATAAATGGGCATTGCTTGGATCATATTGGTCTGCATAAAACTCTGTCCAGGATCTCCTGCTCGCTGCTATTTTATGTCCTACTTCAGATACCTTTTTCCATCACTTAAAAGCTTACCTGTTCATTCCCTTTTATTTATTCATGCATTTCAAGCTGACTGAAGTCCCTGATCAGCACTTGCATGAGTAACAATATCATCTTTAAGATCATTTAAAATCTTTGAAGATCACCTCATATAATGGCAGAGTTTTACTTTTCTCCATAACAGGACTGTGGGATAAGGGTTGTCCCTTTCCAGGAACATCTATCTGAACAGAACCATAAGGTTGTATGCTCTGTAAAATAAATGACTGAGTACTGTGTACACTTCTGGAGCCCCCAGCACAGGAAGGACATTGAATTGTTGGAGCGTGTCCAGAGGAGGCCACAAAGATGCTCAGAGGGCTGACAGTAGCTCTGCTGTGAGGACAGGCTGAGAGAGTTGGGACTCTGCAGCCTGGAGAAGAGAAGGCTTCCAGGAGACCTTAGAGTAGCCTTTCAGGATCTGAAGGGGGCTCCAGGAAGGCTGGGGAGGGACTATTGAGAAGGTCTTGCAATGCCAGGACAAGGGGCAATGGGTTTGAAGTGTCAGAGGGGAGATTGAAAGTGGATGTTAGGAGGAAGGTGTTTGCAGTGAGGGTGGTGAGACACTGGCACAGGTTGCCCAGGGAGGTTGTGGCTGGTCCCTCCCTGGGGGTGTTGAAGGCCAGGTTGGAGGAGGCCTTGAGTGACCTGCACTAGTGGGAGGTGTCCCTGCCTATGGTAGGGAGTTGGAACTAGATGGTCTTTGAAGTCCCTTCCAACCTTACCATTCTATAATTCTATGATTAATTCAGTCTGCTTGTAAGCTCTTCACTTCCAGCTGACTGCTAATTAATTATGCACTTTAAAATTTTACCCTCATAATAAAAGTCATATCTGGGAGAACATTGCTGAACACCCTTGATGAGTGTACAAGCTCATCTTTAAAATAAACCCTGTGCAAAGTTGCTTAGGTATTCTGACAGAAGATTTCTGATAGAATTCAATGCGAACATAGAGCAACGAGAAAAGAAATACTCCTCATTAGAAAGGATTAGATTTAAGCCTTTCAAGACAACTGCTATTTTTTTCCTCTTGACTCAAACCTGAGTCAGCTGTTCAGTGGAGCTCAGAGATTATTTCTTGTCAGCTCCTATCTAAAAACCCTGAGATCACTAAGGCATTTGAACATGTTGAGCACATAAAATTTTCATTGCTCTCTATGTTGCAGTTTTACTGCGTCTAAAAAACTGTACTCACCTCTAAGAGTACTTAACCAACTTCTAGGAGAACTGATTTAATTTGAGATCATGGTCAGTAATTATTCTGGAAATGAAACCATTAATTTTGATGCAGTAAGTCCATGTATACATTAAATTTTATCACTTTCTTTGAATTTTAAAGGGCAAAAGTAGGGCAGTTTCAGGCCAGTGTAAAGCTGCAGATGCCTGTGCTGTACTGCTCACCTTTGCAAAAGAAAGAAGCCAGTGTTTCAGGCTTTGTGCACTGCACATCACCAACACAAACCAGAAGATTTCAGGAAGATTGGGATCAAACTTTTGGAGCATACCATTTTCACCTGGGCAACTCCTCACCCAAAGATACACCACCTGTAAAGTGCACAGGAGGTTTGACAGTGCACTGCCATTTACAATCAGGCACAACACAGATTTCATGAGACCCGAAGCTTGCTACCCAAGCTTCCTAAGTGTAAAGATCTATTATACCAACTGTAAATACATTAAAGAAAGGATAATAATATGAGTGCAGCTAAAGCCAAGAATACTCCCTTTTTTTTTTTCTTTTTTCTTTTTGGTTTTTTTTTTCCCCAAAGGCTTCCAAATATTTTATATGCTGTAAGACCATGTGCAGAATCAAAGCATCATGTTTCATGTTAAAAGGTAGATGCTCAGCTATCACTTTGAATGTGTGGCTTGGAGTCAAGCACAGTATTTTCATATTACTTGAGTTTAGACTTTGTGTTTTTATGTTCCTGTTCAAAAGAAAGGAAATTCCTGATAGCAAACAAGTAATCCGGGTTCTGAGCCAATAAATCCTCGGGGAATTTGAAGCAGGTAGATTATAAGAGGCCCTTTGAGGAATCTGGAAAACAGTGGGTGACATTAGATGGATCTTAATGAGAGTTGCAAATGCTCATCTTTTAGTACAAGGTCACTTCCCATGTGCTGGCACAATGACAAAGATGGAAGATTGAATGGTTCTTCTAATTTACAACTCAGTAATGTATACTCCTTAACTGGAACCAGATAAAAGGTATCTTTGGAACAATTTCAGAGCCCTAACACATCCTAAAGACTGAAGCCAAATCTCAGCATTGTTAAAATAATAGATGCAAATAAGAACCAGTAATCAACAACACTTCCTTTCCTAACCCTTACCTTTTGGTTACCTATTTAAGAGAGATGTTCCGTGGTTTTGTTGTCATATTGACTTCAGATGGAAGGGAAAAAAAAAGAGGAAAGCCCCCCCACAGCAGTGTCAATGTATGGCTTCACATGTGGATTCATATCTAATTTTAACAAGAAAAATTGTGAAGGGGGACACTGGAGAGGTTAACATTTCTCTCTCTGCTCTCTTGGGAAGTACAATTTTGGAAACACGTCCAGCTACAGGCTTGGCTTAAAACATCCTCTAAAATCATCTAAACTTCCAACCAAGTGCTGGGCTGCAGCAAGAGCAGTGTGGGCAGCAGGGCAAGGGAGGGGATTCTGCCCCCTTACTCTGCTCTCCTCAGACTCCACCTGCAGTCCTGTGTACAGTTCTGGAGCCCCCAGCACAGGAAGGACATGGAAGTGTTGGAACCAGTCCAGAGGAGGCAACCAAGATGCTGAGAGGGCTGCAGCAGCTCTGCTATGAGGACAGGCTGAGAGAGTTGGGGCTCTGCAGCCTGGAGAGGAGAAGGCTTCCAGGAGACCTTAGAGTAGCCTTCCAATATCTGAAGGGGGCTCCAGGAAGGCTGGGGAGGGACTATTGACAAGGTCTTGCAATGCCAGGACAAGGGGCAATGGGTTTGAAGTGGTAAAGGGGAGATTGAAAGTGGATGTTAGAAGGAAGTTGTTTGCAGTGAGGGTGGAGAGACACTGGCACAGGCTGCCCAGGGAGGTTGTGAAGCACAGATGCAAAGATCATGTTGGGTGANCTTGTGTGTCTCTTGACCTCTGTAGTCATAGCTAAATGATTGAATACACATTCCCTTGAATAAATGTGACAATAAGACCAAATGCTTGCTCTTCAAATGGATCATAAAGATTTCAAGCTGTTAATAGGACCAGCACAGGAAAATGTTGTTATTATTAGACCTGAATGTCTTGGAGGGAACATGTGAGAAGAAAGGCTAATATCAAGGGATCAGTCATCTGTTCCTAGATGCCTTTTAATTCTGCTTAGCAAACATGAATGAGTTTTGAGTGTTGAATGAAGAAGCAAGCTACAGAACCTGCACCATGTGTTTAAACTACAGCTGGCTGGAACATTACATGCCTGTAGGCAGTATTTTTAAGTTTGAAGGTAAACACTTCATTTTTTATAGAGAAAATTGGTTGTACAGCATATTTGATTTAGTATACTGCTACCCAGCCCAACTTTTAATTGAAATGTACTAAAAAAATAACCCTACTTCCACTGACATTATGCAGTTTCCTAGAGAGTTGCATACTTGCTCATAAACTTCAGTGCTCCAGGCCAAGTCTAGAAGACCAAGGTCAGAACTTCAATAACTTAACATATTTCAAGGTACCCTAAAGAATTCCTTAACCTCCTCATGTAAATTGTTTACAGTTTGCTCCAAAGAGGAGCTCTTCTGCAGGACTTTGACCATGCCCGTAAAATGATAAAAAACCTCTCCCTGGAAACTTCCCCTGGTGAACCTCACCATAATATTTTATTGTCTTCTATCCTAAGCATATACACAGGAATCCTTTCTGGTAAAACCATAGGCAACAAATAACATTGAAGAAGGATAGGTCTATATGCCTGTTTTGGTAGGCCTAAGCAGGCCTAAATAGGCTTATCCATGTCCTGGCGTGTCCAGAGACGTTTTACTGCTCTCTCTCTCTGTTTTGGAGAGAAGCAGCTGTGGGAAAGAGGACAAAGAACCTGGAGCCACTGAGTCTGGGAACCTTGGCCCTTTGCATCCTGTGGTAAACAAGGTACACAGGCTCAGCTTGTGCATGCCTTGTGCAGGGCCTGCATGCTGCCCTAAAGAGAGTAAAGCAA
>VWYK01108298.1:7540-27574 GCA_013399775.1 Semnornis frantzii
ATTGTGGCTTGTTTTGTTAAATAAGGCTGTAATTGTTTTTGTTGTAATAGTGTGACTGGCCAGGTATTCCTGCTTGAGCACTTTCTCTGTTTCTCAGGGTGAGAAGGTCAGATCCAACCCTTTAAAATTTGATTTGGAAAATAGAAGCAAGGGAGGAGGGAAAAAGTCAAACAGAATGGGGTTATGTGTGGAGTTACAGGTCTACAGGAGTACTCCCTAACCAGATCTTGCATGACCAGGTTGGCAATGATCTTCACCAGGTTGCCAGACTTTTCTGCTCCCGAAATATAAGTGAATAGACAAATTAATGAGGTGGGGTTTCCGTTCATATGGATGGGCATAACCTTTGCACAGCCACTAACTAGGATGCTGCTGCAGGAGCTGTTATTTGGAATATGTAAGGTGATGCTGCAACATTTAAGGATCATCTCCACATTACACAAACTGATGAAAGTCACTGTAAGAACAGCACTGTATTTGATTAGCCCTGTGACACGAGGAGAAAGATGGACCAGAGAGAAACATCTGTAAGGACAACAGAAGTAGATACTGAGAGTAATAAGGAAATACGAATAGCAAGGAATGAGAAAACACAGTCTAGGGGATGCTTCTGGATCTTGGAATCAATCTTCAGAACATATATCCAGCAGAGAATAACTGGCCATGCCAGCCTGAGTTCTGTGCCCTCACAGCAAGCTTCAGAGTTTCACTGGCTACAAATCTTTTCTTGAAGGACACATGGGCTCGTTTCCAGAAGACTCCTCTGAAGTAATGGAAATAAAATGACTGCTGATTTTCAGAGATCCACAAATCAACATTGCTGTAAATGCTGCTCTCTCTTGGTCTGGGCCACAGCTGCACAGTTAAGAGGAACTTTGCAGAGCTGCTTAGTCCAAGCCTGCATGGCATGAAGCTCTTATGACTTCACAGTTTCTTAGAACACAACAGAAATAAAACCAACCCACCAATCTTTGGTTAGTGTAATGAATTTCAGACAAACTGTTCCAAAAATGGACCCTGTGGTCATCATGTAAAAGTCAACGCTTTCCAGGGGTGACATTTTTGTTACCACAGTATTTCCTTAAGGTTAAAAGAGGAAATAAATGTTCCATCTCTGATACCACTGTGTGATAGCTGTTGGCATGTATTCACCAATGTAAGTAGTTCCTGATGTTAGATCGTTTGGTCCTGAAACTAGGTGAAAGGAGGTGGCTTTAGCTGAGTTTTGCTGCAAATTTCTGGTGCTAAAGCTAGTAACAAACCTCAAGGCATGAAAATGAAGGCAGAATTACCTCAGCCCAATTCAGATGCCATACACGAACATTCTGTGGGCAGAATTTGAAATTTCTCTCTTGATCTGGATCCAAACACTGCGGGTAGAATCTACTCTAATCAAACTGAAGAAGAAGCTTGCATAAACGCCTTCAAACAGAACCTGCCAATTTTTGTAGAGCTCTGCTGACAAGCAGTTATTTTTCCTGTGTTAATACTGTTAGAAGAAAGATTTGAACAAGAAAATAAACAAATAGGCACATTGACTTGAGGCTGAGTGGAAGCACGAGGATAGCTGAAGTCAGTGGGAGTTTTGCCATGGGTTTTGCAGGAGCTCAGGACTTTGTGCTTTCTGTTTCCCTCTAAATGGTTGCAGAGAACTGAGATGTTGAGTATTGGAACCACTTTCCAGGTGCCAGTTAGTGTTAAAAAAATGTTAACAAGTGAACATGCATGCACATGCTTCTCATTGAGATGCCTTTTAGCTGTCTCAGCTTTAACTTCAAAATTATTTCTTTACCACGAGGACTGCATCAGTGTGGCATTGACAGAAGCATGGGGGCAGACCAGTGTGAGCTGCTCCTGAGCTAGTTCCAGTGTGGATTAGTTCTGACTGGAAATTGCCTTGCCTTCTGCCACAGGTTTCCTCACCAATCTTAGGGGCTAATCACATCACATCTCCATGTGTTACGTTGTCATGCTCACATATTGGGATCACCTACCTCATTTTCCTTCTGCAGGAGACCATAATGAATTATTTTAGCTAGTGCTGAAAGATTTAATGTGCATATTAACCTCACTCCACAAAGGGAAACTGGCTATATTAAAGAAAACTGAATATCACCTGTGTTAGTTTTGACTTCCCTCCTTAGGAAGAAGCAATAAGTAGTGCATAGAGTAATGAGTCAAACACTACAATGGATAATAGGTCAAGTTCTTGAAGTAGATAAAACCCAACTGCTCACCCTGTGGAATTTTTTGAGGGAAAGAGAGCACTAGTGGGGAAAAGAACAATTTCTGATAGTGGTGGTTGTTACTTGTGGGAGATCAGAGAAGCCAGCTAAAGACTGGTCCTGGAGAGAAGTGCTGTGGCATTCCTTAATGGAAACCATGCAGGTAACTTAGTAGAATATGAAAAAGGAAGAGTGAAAATTGGTGCTTTGAGCTGGGAAGATGCTTTTCAAGGTTGTAGCATGGGGAAGAAGTTAACTATAGGTCGTTTTTGTACAGTAAGATGATGAGATGCCTAGGCACTTCCTTTTTAAGGGGAAGAACATGTATGTAATGTGTATGTGTCCCAAAGTCAAAGAGAAGTGTGGAAAACAATGAATTTAGAGAGATGTGTATAATCCTGGTGGGAGGTCCAGGTGATCCTTAGTAGCTTGGAAGAGTCGGGTAAACTTTTGCAAACATCTTGCAAAAGTTCTTTCTCGGCTAGTGCCAGCTTCTTAACTCACCATGGAGCTTCTTCATTTCCCTCCTCCATCCAAAAACAATTGCATGCTTGGCCCGGAGATCTTTAAACTGTGAGAATTTCAGTGGCTACTCCTGTATTTCTTCATAGTAACTCCTTGTTTGCTTTGCCTTCAGCAAATACCACCGCTTCTGTTTAGAAAGGAGAATGTGGTCCTGAACCTATAAACAAACAATGTACATGGGAATAATAGATAATTGCTATGTCAAAGTAAACTATGATCTAGTCAGGATGGAAAATCCACTTCTGGCCACTGCTGTAGTGAGCAGTGACATTAAGAACAGATAACTGCATAATGGCAACTGCTCGGAATGGCTTTATTTTAAATGGCAAGCACTTGCTTAAACATAACAATGAGCAAACAAAATCATTTGTTGAGACTTGACTCTCTGTTAATTGTATACCATAGAGTAGCAGGTGTCTAAGCGTGTAATGGTTTGTTTAATCTGCATTTCTGAACTGCTCTCAGGCTGCCAAGAACAAATATTCGGTACTGAAAATTAAATCTGATGAGATAAATTGGAAAAGGCAATTATCTGGTAGGCCTGGCTGAGTTCTTAAAGAGGGATTTGTGAGAAGGGATTTCTCCTAAGCAAGAAGATGCTCAGTCAAGGCCCAGGTCTCTCAAGAACTGTCTGTCTGACCTGCTTCTACCTATGTGGTACAGGCTTGATTTCAGTAAAGCAGAAGAGCTTCAGCTTTTCATACAGAGCAGTATATTTGCTGCATTTTCAGATGTTTTAACTTCTGTTGTGCCCTGACTTAGTGTGTTTTAGAGCTACACATGGGTTTTAGATACTCAGAAGGAGAACATCTAAGAGATCTAGTGTGTTTCTCTGCTTACTCTGCTGTGATGCAGTCTTGTAGAACCTAGATCACAACTAAATGAAATGTGATAGGAGATACAATAGATAATAAAGTTGGATAGATAACAAAAGCATTTGCTGAAGTTGCTTTTATCTCTTGTTCCAGACACTTTACTAATGATGTGTAATTTTCCCAAATTTCTCTATTCCTCTGTGATACTTCAGTGTCAGTTATTAGTGGGATTGGATCAACTTTATGAAATCATTTAAATACTCCCAAATGACACAAATTCTGCAATATAGAGAGGAAATTATGAATACATTTAAGCTACAGTATGATTTCAGAGGGACAATTTACTTATGAAGACATAAGAAGAAAGAAGAAAAAATGAATTCGAGGACTTAGCACAAAGATTTGGGGGTTTTTGGTGATGATTGCAGAATACCACTATTGTTTGCTTCTGATAGTACTTTAAGTAAGCATAAGGGACAATCTATGGTGAAAAAAGTGAAAAACTGAGTTTTGGTTGCATATTTTAAATATTTCAGTTGCATCTTTCTTAGGATGATTCCTTTCAAGGATGGTTTATTGCAGTAGCAGTCTGTAAACGTGTGTCATTTTGGGAAGACAAAATCCTTGTAATGATAGACAATACAGTCAAAATACATTCATTCCAATTCAACTTTGTATGGAGCAGCATCAGAGAAATTAAAATGCAGTCTTATAAATGCAGGAGATAAACTTTTGTCTTCACATTTCCAAAGCAAGAACATCCTGTGAGGTGCTCAGCATCTGCTGCCCTAATCAATATAACTGAGAGCTGGCTTTTCTCGATAGGTTTGTTCTTCTAGCCAGCGACTGTCCAGCTATAAGAAAGCATCATTGTTTGGCATAGGGAGGGAAAAAGAATTATATCTTTTATGGGAAATCTAAATCATCTTGTCATCATATAACTTAAAGATGGCCAAGTATGTTTTCCCTCAAATTTGTTTAAACAAACAAATGTAATTCTTAGGTTTAGGACTTGGAAGCCAAGTTTCCGTCCAACATGAATTTAGGACATAAAGATTTGTTTGTGGTGGAAACAATGCCAGACACTTCTGCATAGCAGCGTAATGGAGCGCTGCTAGAATGGAGCTTATAAAACCGGATTCAGGAAAACAGAGCTACTCTGTCTCATTTGGCTTGTGCTGCCTGATTACAATAGTGTAATTGTGCAGCTTGGAAGCCTTTCCTTCTCTGCTGAAACGACGCAGTATTCAAACACGTGTGAGAGTGTTTCTGCAACAAAAGGCCAGGGCTGAAGCCTCTGCACATCCTCCAAATCCTGCTCCAGGATGGGTTCTCCTCGCACCATTGTGACTTGCTGCAGTGGCTGGATGCTGTCACCTGCACGTGACTCTTTGGGGATACCCATCCCCTGCTACAGCCACAGGTTTGTTAGGGCAGCTCTTTTTTTCTAGCAGTTTGTAAAGTTGCCCTGAATGGGAACATTTGCTCTTCTTGTGTGTTAGACAGTGGCACTCGGCACTGTCTGAAGATCATTTGTGCCTCCCACCCACCTCTGTTGATACTTCAGGGGTTCACTCAACTTACTGAGTTGAAAGAAGGTACTTCACTCACAATTTGGATTCTTTTGGAGCCTAGTCCAAATGGTTTTAGGAAGGTTTTCTAATATTCAAAACTAGCTGAGGTCTGTTTCTTAAACAAGTAATCTCTGGAGGACTTTCCTTATAGTCAAGGCATGGTCTGGTATAGGTGATCCTGCTCTGGCAAGGAGATTGAACTAGATGATCTTTTGAGGTCCCTTCCAGCCTCTGGCATTCTGTGATTGTGTGATTGATTCTGTTATACCAATTAACCCTTATTTTCCCTTAACCTATAACAGCAAGGTGTGCAGATACAGTGATGCTGTTCCAGCAGCAAAACTACAAGAGGAGAGAAGAAAAAAACACTTTTCAGTACTACAATATTTACCCCTTTGTGTTCAGTCCTTCTGAACGTTTCATCTGCTTCTGTGATCAATAGTACAGTACTTCATATGTATTAAAAAAGGGACAGTCAGACTGCATTTTGGTGTAAAAAGGAGAAATTCAGTCAGTGCTTCCTGTAAGAGAGAAGAGCATAATGTTTGCTTCCCAGTGATATACTGTTTGGAAAGAAAAGCTATAGTATTTTGTTCTGAAAGCAAAATAATCTCCTTATAATACTGTATTTTGGGTACTGAACTTTGAACAAACACAAGATGTTCATTTGGGCTCAGAATACTACTTTACTTCATCCCAGACCAAAGTTGGGTGGTTTGTTGGTTGTTTTTGGGGTTTGGTTTTTTTTTTGTGTGTGTGTGTGTGCTTTTTTGGTGGGTTTTGTTTGTTTGTTTGTTTTTTAATTAAAATGATGAATGACATGTTTAGCCTTTTGCCATTGTGACCTCTGGCCAGGAAAAAAAGGTTAGAAATGCAACAATTAAAGTTTTTTTTTTTTTCTGATAAAGGTTGGGGAGAGTAGAATTTGTGGCAAAAATCTTATTGCCCATCTCTTTTCAAATTTGGAGGTCAAAATTATGCTCAATAGATAACAGGAGGATGGTGAAATACTGGCACAGGTTGTATGGAGAGGTGGCAGAAGCCCCCAATCCCTGGAACCATTCCAGGTGATGTTGAATAGGATTTTAAGCAGTGTGATCTAGTTGAAGATGCCCCTGCAGGGCAGTTACATTAGTTGACCTTAAAGGTCCCTTCTAACCCAAACCATTCCATGATTCTATTTCAGATGCCCTATTGCCAGACTTTGTAGTAGGGGATAGTCAATGTCCCCTCCACAGTCACCTATCACTCACAGAAAGAAGAGAAATTTTATTTCTGTGGTATGTAGTAAATTTACCATTAATGGTAGTGGGAGCTGGAGAGAGACCTGTGACTTTATTCTCTCTTAGTCATTTCTTACTGAGCAAATTTAGCATCCACCTAGATGGGAATTACTTCTGACTCGGCACTGAGTAAGACCTACTGAATATCCTTCTGATACTTTCTGAAGATGTTTTAGAGTTTCTGTTTTAGATTCTGTACTTGGTAACTCTTGTTGAGCTGCATGGATCGCCTTAGCCCTTCCACTCCAGTGGGCAACACTGTTTCCTGAGGAAGGACAGACTTAAGCTTCCTCTGTGTGTCTGCCTACTTGTTTTGTTTTTTTTTTCCCCATGTCCCATACCTGATGACACCATTGAGTACTGCTGTCAGCAACAGCAGCTCCTTGCTTTGGCGTGGCTTGCACACTGGTGCAATCTGTGTCACAGCTTGGAAGCTCAGGAATGACTGCACATCTCTTAGAAGGAGACCTGGGACGTGTTCAAAGACACAAAACAGCAAAGGATCAGTTGCTCCTGTGGAGACAAGCCTTTCTTGTTGTTACATACTTCTGCATATTTCCTAACTTCAGCTTCAACTTTTGGAGTGCACTTCTTCCCTTCTCTGCCTCCCTTCTGAACTGAAAATTCCTAAAATAAAGGCTGCTGTTATGCAAACTGGGAAGACACTTAAGTGATTTTAGGGCAAAAAGAGGAAAGAGATCTGAAACCATAGGCTAGCCTTGACATCTCATTTGGTCAACACCAAATGGAACTTGGACCGCAGGTCTTGAATTATGCTTTTAAGTTCTGAAATGAGGTCTGCTCAGACGAGCCACACAAACTTTAAGTGATGCCAGGGCAGGCATATGAACCTCCCTGAGCAAAGATCTTTCCCATTTCCCAACTGAACTTAAACCCCACTGATTTCAAAGGGTATCCAAATATGGTAAAACCAACAGAGAAATACTTCCCTTTGCATCAGCCGAGAGTAGTCATTCACGACAGGAATATAAAACTTTTAGTCAATTCCAGATAAATTCTTACTACTTGAAGGAAGGGGGAAATCCAGTATAAGAAGGGTTGTAGCTATCTTATGCGACTGCTGTTGCTACCCTGGAGGTAAACAGGAAGAGGATGGGATGCACTTAAAACAACCGAGATGGTTTAAAGTGGGAATGTGTGATCCTTGCTTCCTGTCTGTGAGACAGTTAGCAACTGCAAGTAACCAGCAGTGTCTTTTCCTCTGGAGAAACTCCTCTGTGTCATTGCACAGTATGCACTTTGGTGGCTGCTTGCTTCAATGACACAGGATGTACTTTCCTTTCTTAATCATCTCGGGGTGTTATGGGGGTTTCCTGCCCTCAGAGAATACTTTTTTTCTGTTGTTCTTTCAATTCTTCTTAGCATAAATGGCTAGATACGGAGGCCAAACAAGGAGCTGCCTTGCAGTTCCTATGACACACCTCCCTGCTGGTGACTCATCTGGTGATATAAGACTTTCTGTTGATATTTCTCTTCATGACAAAAATAATAAACATCTGGTAAGAAAATGACTTCATTGCTTAGATGTGATCTGTGTACTGAGCTGTTTTAAGAGCTCCCATTATTTAGTGTCAGGAAATAATACACCATGATTGGAGGTGACCTGCAGTGTGGAGGAAGATTAGAGCTCACCTCTAGCCTGTGGAAGTATTAGGGGTTTCTTTTACACTCAGCTAGATAGGAACCAGAGTGTTTGAATTTTGCTCTGGATTCAATTCCAGGTCTCAGCAGGCTGAGGAATGCATACTTGCCATACTCATTTAGATCTGCCTTGGAAAAGGCTAAAGGAGAATGCTTATCATCAGGAGATGCAGTTGCTTACAGGCTAAAACTCTGATTTCTTAATTTCATTTTGTTTATGCTTTAATGCACCTTTCTAGAGTATCTGATATTATACCTAAATCCGATGTAAATGAAGGTGGGAACAAGCCAGAATAATACTATCTTTTAGAGCTCTCATAAAATAGACATCAGTGATCGTAGAACAACTGGCAACATTTGTGTTCCTATTGAATGGGAGACCCAGTGGTGGAGTATGGATTTGAACCTTGTGAAAATCAGGCCAGGTAACTCGAAGGACATGTAAAATTGTTAATCTAGTTCTAGTAGCTTTTAGTAAGCCTAAGTGTTCTTGTTAGACCTTTGTCTTCCCTTCCTACTACTCAGTTTTGCCAATGGGATGCACCACAGTGCGTCACCTCAGAGATGCAGATGATCTAGGTCACCCTCTCTTTCCCAGGAGACATCAATCTCATTATAACTGAGAGAGGTATTGCTGGCTTCTAAGTGTGGAACCGACCAGTCCGGTTGTTTGGTATGAGGATTCAGGGGGCAGATTCAGCTACGTGGTTCAGAGTTTTGACAGTAAGAATCGAGGCTGTGCTCCTAAATACGAGTGCTATTCAGTTTCTTAGCTGGTCTAAACTGGCCAAAATCTGCTATAGTTCCTCTGGCACTGATCAGTGCCTATCTATCTTTAGAAATCCTTTGATACTCTTGAGTACCTATTGACTCCTTTAGCACACTGTACAGAAAGTATCTACAGAGACATATAGCCTTTGCATAGAAGTTAGGATTTGGAAACCAAAGATGCATGAAAAGGAGCTCTTGTTTTCTCCATTTCCTAAGGACTAACAGAATTACATTGCTCTGGGCTAGGGTTTTATTGGATTTGATGCTTAGCTCTAAGATATTAAACATCTGTATGGATTTCTCATGCCTTTTCAAGATGAAATCATGTGTTTCCAAATCCCATAATGACAACAGTTGTTATTAGATTATTGAAATTATGGGAACAGTGAGAATTCATTGCATATCACTTACTTGTTAACTTTGAGTTGACAAAGGCTGGACAGTGCTGCAGTTGCAGAGCTGCCAGGCAGATTGCTCCCACAAGAGTTGGCATCAGTCAGCAGCGGATTTGGTGGCACAGGCTAGAGAGTGGGGAAGGACAATTGCCAACCGACGATGCTCAGTGTATCCTCATAACCTATGGGCCCTGCCACATACATATGTGCTGCATACATGCCCAGCTACACCCATAGTCAATGCAGATGGTCTAACAGCTTAGACATTATATTCTTGTGACCAGATGGCACACGTTCATGCTTCTTGTTTGTAGTCATCAAAATAATGCTGCAACCCCACAACACTGCTGTGCTGAATCTTCATGTGTCTTCTCCAGCATGTGGGGGCTGAGGTGTGTCTCTCTCTTTGAGTAGACTGTTGCAGTTTTGTTATTTGTGTGTGCGAAAAAGTGCTACCAAAAGAAAAATATATCCTAAGTTGTGTTTTTTACATCCCTAGAGAACTTCTGGATAGTAAACACCAGAGACTCAA
This sequence comes from Semnornis frantzii, assembly GCA_013399775.1. Classification (NCBI taxonomy): domain Eukaryota; kingdom Metazoa; phylum Chordata; class Aves; order Piciformes; family Ramphastidae; genus Semnornis; species Semnornis frantzii. The sequence goes on from VWYK01108298.1 coordinate 17,323, forward strand.
TTCCTAACCACATAAAAAAAAAAAAATCACTGGCACTATGTCACAGCATCTGTCATCTGCATAGGAATCCTCAGTTCTCAGATTAAACTCAAAACAATTACAAAGTTTTCTCCCCCCAAAATAGCAGATGCAGGATAAGAATGGCCTCCTACTCTTCCTCCATCTGTGCTCCCAGGTCTTGTGATGATTACAGCTAAGTTGGCCACCGTAAGTCTGCAGCTAAGTCTACACTAAGATGTAGGTCCATTAGCACAAATGTCAGTTTACTATAAGGAAGGCTCTTGTGAAATTTCCCACTGGATAAAAGGAGGTGACAAAAACACAGTGAAACATCCTGAGATTCTCCATCTCTTTTTGCAGTTCCAGGAGGATTGAACAAGCAGTTAGAAACCGAAGCCTTTAGCTGAGCCAAAGAAAATAAACCTTCTGAGGTTCCTCTCGTATTAGTTACAAAGACACTTAAAACTTTTCAGACACAGAATTGCTGCTGCTGGGAAAATAGAAAAGCAAAAACTGACTTAAAAGCATTGAGTTCTTCGCAGGGGGCTGGATTCTTCAGGCTACTATAATGGTTGGTTTTTCACAGTGTTTAAAAGCAGGAGGGATAACATGGAGATTAAAAAAATAAGACAGAAGAACAAGCAGTGAATCATTAAAAAGCCAATGTTAGCCCAAATTAACACTGCACCTCATTACTCCATACTCGTCAGCTCCTGTGAATAAGTATATTACAACTAAAATGCTAACCAAAAAACCCAAGAAATACTCTTCAGCCATGGGTTGTCATCAGCCAGCCCTCATCAGGATGGTTCACAGTCACGTCACTAGTACTGGACAAAAGCACAGGCATGGTAACTTTTTCTACCCCTTGCCTATTAGTCACATCTTGGTTAAACTGAAACATTGTTTTAGATATTACAGAAATGTGGCACTTTGCTCAAATAAGGCATCTGTTCCAGCAAAATGCTGTGTTTTGAACATTAAAAAAAAAGAAGTTATCTGTTTTTAAAGAAAGCATGCGGACATGAAGATGAGTCAGTTGGTATGAGTGGTTACTGTATGTGAAGTTATTTTGAATCATGTAAAAATTAAAAGTACTGTGAAAGAAATTGCTTTCCTGAAATATTACTTTAATGGTTTTCTTTGCCTTTATTTTATTTTTACCAAGCACTCGGTGAGAGAGAAAATAGCAAACTTTTACAACTCAAAGAGATCAGGAGATTACAAACGTCGTCATGTAGTTGTGGGATTCTGAATGGAGAACACAGATGAAACATCAGCCACAACCGAATTCCCCTTAGAGCTTTAAGACATGCCAGTTAAAAGTTTAGGTTTTCTGTAAACACCAGGATTATGGCGATGACCTTGATAATTTGACAATTCTTAAAATAAGTGGAACTCAGGGGATATTCAAAAACCTTATAAAACAGAGTATTCTGAGCAGTGATATTCCCAAAAGCTGTCCAGAACAAAACAGGGGACAACAAAAACCGAGGGGATGTTTAAATCCAAGAAGTCTCTAAGACTTTCCAGGGAGGTAGGGCTCTATTTGTCCATTTGCCTGAACATCTTCACTCCATATGTTTTCACATTTTGCTCCTAAGCTTTTAATGCATTTTACATTAAACAATGACCGAATAAAAATAAAATTATCCTGGGATAATTTTTCCTCCTTTCAGTGGTATCTTCTGCCCATCAGGCTGCAGAACTGGTGTCGTGCCTGCTGCTAGCCTTGCTGAAGAAGTCCTGCCACCTCGTCCATGCTGTGACCTCATTTTCTGCCTGTGGGAAATGCCCTTCCAGGGGCAGCATGCTAAAGCCCAGAGTTCAGAGCATCCTGGAGCAGCAAAAGGTTTAGGCTGAGACAATGCAACACCCAGAACAAGGTCTTCCAAGAGACATGCTGGAACTTTTGGGACTCATAGAGAAGGTGCCTGTCCTTACAGCACAAGCAGAGGAGTGAGGAACCTCTCTTTAGAATCAGAGGGAATAGCCTCTGGGTAGGTTTAGGCTAGATATTAGGAAAATTTTTTTCCCAGCAAGAGTGGTCAGGCATTGGAATGGACTGCCCAGGCGGGTGGTGGAGTCATTGATGCTGCACGTGTTCAAAAGTCGTTTGGATGTGGTGCTTGAGGTTGTGGTTTAGAGTGCACCTTGTAGAGTAGGGATAGCGGTTGGACTTGGTGATCCTCAGGGTCTTTTCCCGCCTGAATGTCTCTGTGATTCTGAGTCTCTCTTGCACTGTCAGAATCACCCAAAATCTTGTGCTATCCTCAAAGCACACACGTCCCACAGATGGGATTCACCTGGAGGCACATCCAGCCCTGACACAGGTGAAACTTTATTTGGAAAGACTGTGCTTTCACACCCTCAATGGCAACAGCCCTTTGAAGAGTGGCTTTCATTGACAGTTGTGGTGCTCCTGAAACTACCTGCTCTGGTCCTGCCGCCTGGCAGTAAAACATAAGCTAGGCCATTTCAGAACAGTCAGGTCTTTAGCACCAGTACTATGCTGATGCTGTTACAGATGGGCACCTGGATTTGGTACAGTAGCTGGGACAATAAATGTTGGTACCATACAGGAGGCAGAAATTGACAGGTTTTTTGGCATGAGTTCTACAGCTGCAAGTGGAAGTTGGAGAAGGAATTTCTGAAGAGGGGGGGGAAAAAACCCTAGAAGGTGTGTGTGCTGTTGATCTCTGTTGTATTTGTGGATATGCTATGGATCAGAATGGGCTAGGACAGTGATTCTTTTGCAGGCTGGAAGAAATTAAAATGGAAAAAATGTTTCCTGCCCAGTTCAGATTAATTCTTAAAAGTATTGTTTTGGCAGAAGACTTACTGACCTCTTCTAGAAACATTAAAATAAGAAGACACTGCAGCTAAGGCCTCTCGCAAGAGTACATTATGATATTTATCCCTTCCCTCCCTTTACCCCTGCTGCCTGCATTGCTGAAAAACTGTTACAATGCCCATCTGCCGCAGCAAGAAAACAGAGGCCATGTCACAGGGAGATAATGGCCACTCTGCTTTGGATTAGTTCATTAGTATGGTAAAAGTGGTTGGGAAGTTCTCTCATTTGAAAAATGTATGAGCTTAAAGTGAGAGCTAAAATTTCATGGAAAATTAGTAGTCTAAGAAAAAAGTATTCAATCATTTTCAGGATTCTTTGCTGTGGGGGTTTTTTTGTTTGTTTTTTTACCTGGTTTGGGTTTTCTGGTGGTGGTGTTTGGGTGTTTTGGTGGTGGTGTTTGGGTTCTTTGTGTTTTGTTTTGTTTTTTGTTGTTTTGGGGTTTTGTATGTGTGTGTTTTGGTTTTATTTTCAGCATTCACTTGTTTCCGACTCTCCAGCCTAGTTTTGTCTGTATGTGTAGTATTAACAAGAACATCAAGGTGCAATATTTCCCTTTCTGGTTTTGGTTTTGGAATGGTTCTATAAAATGGTTTGGTTTTGATAAAACTGGGGTTTTGCTCATGGGAAAAGTTTCCAAGGACCATTTAGCAAGCTTTACATAAAGTATATTTCCTCATCTTGTTTCAGTACCTTGTCATTTCAAATAGATATAGAGCACCCAGAATTACAGAAACAAGAAAACAATGGGCAGTTTATAGATTTGAGAGTGGTGCTGAAGTCTCATAGTGATCCTATTTTATCTATTTTTCCTTCTATGGAAATTGGTGATGTCGTCCTGAAGCATGGTGGCGTCATACTGTTGTGTCCCTGGTGATTTTGGACACTGCAGAAAAATCATGTTTGGGGGGGAACGTGTGGAATGTCTGGAGACCTTTGAAAGGTTCAAGTATGCAATGAATGTGCTTCCTTATCCCAAGTGTAGGATGCCTTCTGCATTCACAAAGGAATACTTTTTGCAGTAGATGACTTATGGAAAAACAGATAATGATTCATGAAAAAAATCCTACTTGCAGTCATTTGGATGAGCATTTTACTGCTACTTGGGGCTTTTTTGTTGGTTTTCTTTTCCTTCTAAGCACGAGTTTGGGTGTGGGTGCACAGTGGCATGTGGACAGGGGAAGGGGGGACCATGTGTGCATGTGAGTTTATATATGGAATTAATATATGGATTGGGATATTCTTTTTAAGTCTGTAAAGCATGCGTGCTGCCTTTATTCATTAGCACCTACGAAGGACTAATTGCCATCAGGCATGTAGGTGGAATTTTTGGCAGTGAGCAAGAAACGCAATAGGTTTGATGACAACCAATGATCTGCCAAAGTCTTGTCAGAAGAAGCAGCTAGTTTTGCTGTCACTCACCCACCCCTCTAAATTCAAATGCAGATGCTTCCAGGGGGTGTGTGGCACCCATCCAAAGCAGAGTTTGAAGTGGAGGGCTCCTAAGACTATAGATGCAGACAGTGATGTAGCTGCAACTGCTGCCTAATGCGTGAGGTGAGAGGGAAATGTGAAAACAGAAAGTGGGACAGTAGGATATGGGTTTCTCTGCCCTTTCTACAACAGGACGACAAGGGCTTCACCTGGTATGAGTGGTGGCTGCCCTGTGGGGTCCAGTGGGACCTCATACTAGGGAAGCCAGTGACAAGAATGGGCTTTAGGTTTGTAAACCTCCATGAAATCTGTTGTGGCAAGTTCTGGGTTTACAAGGATGACTTTGGTGTGGTCCAGTTGCACAACTCCAGCCAGTGGAGCATCCTTGTGCCTAAGCAACAGTAATGTGTTTCTGGCATTGTCAGCAGTGCGTCCATACCTGTCAGAGACACTGACAACCCAGGAGGCCAGAAAAGGTTCCTTTAATCTTTGTCCTCACCTTGGAAGTGACATTTTTTTTTCATCTTCTCCATTAGTTCCAGTTCTTCAGATGGAAATTAAGGCTCTTGGAGAAATTCTCTGACAAGTCCAGTGTAATACAAGTGATATAGATGAAAACTGACAGTATGTTAAGTACTTGTGTTGTTGTGGACAGCACATCAACTGTGGCTGGAAACTTGCCTATGTGGTATCTGTAGAATGGATATCTACCATGCAATAAAGTGCTGTGGGATGTCTGCATAAGGAATGTTATATAAACAAAGACGTTTTTTGTCTCTCCATCAAAATAAAGCAAATTAAATTGTTTGAAAGAAAATTAAGGGGAAAAAAAAAGATATTATATTGCACTCTATTAGCCTGTTCTTTTGCAGTATTAAGCTCTGTGATTTTAATTTTGGCTGGAAAATGTGATTATATTCCTTACAATTTGTATATTTGGTTCTAGAGATAAGTTCCAAATGCATCTGATGCATAAGGTGGACTTGCGTTAATATTGCTTTTGACTTGCACATGTCTAAATATCTGCTTATGGCAAGATTTGGGGAAAAAAATGTCTAATACATGACAAGGATTTCTTTAGATTGTTCTGAGGATAAACTTCATCCTTTAGCTACTTGGGTAGAGCAGATATTGACTGTCTTAGAGAGGGCCTGCACTGATGTGATGGAAGTGAGCAAGATGGGTCTTTAGAATCTGTCTTAAGTTCTCTTTATATCCTGGAGTCAAAGGAATCCTCTATGGGCTTCCTGATCACATACCTCCTCTGTCACCTCAGATGACCTCCTTCTTCCCCCCTCTTTCCCACCCAAAGCAGGGAGAGGTGCTAATTCTGATGGAATGTGGCATTTATCACCTGCTGCATTCCAGGGGGATTAGGGGGCTGCTACTTTATACCATATTTGTTTCGATGTAGTCCACATTCTTTGAATCACACCCACAACCCTCTGTGCCCTTTGGAACTAATTGTAAGAAATCAGTACAGAAATACATGAACTCTGTGTAATTACTCATGTAACTACATGGAGGGGCAATGAAAAAGACATGACTGAAATTACTTTATGTGTTAAAAAATATTACCTGTAAATGCTGTACATAAATTATTCACCTATGGACAAGTTGCTGTGGTGTAGAAGTCTTCCTATAAAATCATGTTGTATCTTAAGTGTCTCCTAGGACTGTCGTGAGACTAATAAATGCTTGCTAATCACTTTGACAGCTTCAGAAAAGGTGCCATGAAAGTAATAGTTATTTCTGTTCTGCCTTTTAAAAAAAAAATTATTTTCTGTGTTACAGCTGTGATCAGGAATTGGAACATCTACTTTTATCAAATGGTGGGTGGCATCTACTTCAATTCTTATGCCTGTTTCTCCAAGTCACAAACTGACATTGGAATAACAAATAAAGCAACGTAACTGAGTGGTCCTATATTTTGTTTCTCACGTAATGTCATAAGAAGAACTCATTCAAATAAAAATTATGTCTCGTTTCCTGCACATGTGATTAGCATGCTTAGACAGCAAGTTCTGCAAATTAGGGAGACAGAGGCTTCAGGGCCAGATTCAGTTGCAGTTTATCGCATTTCATGAGACTCCTTGCCAAATAATTTAGTGCTGGCTTTTCTGGTGGTAAGTAGTTTGCACTGGGGAAGAAGTGGTAGATTTATTTAGGAAGGAGGAAATCCTGACTTGGGGTCTGATGGTTTGTGACACCTGCAAAAAGGTGGTTCATGCCTTTATCAATGCCCCTTCTTTTTATTCTATTTATTCTTTATTATTTCATTGAGAGACAGCTTTTTAACCACAAAACTGCTTGCTTCTGTTTTCTGTATATGGTCACTCTGGCATTTGCCTCAGAGATAGGAAGAAGTCACTAAAGGGAAAAGGGAAATGCACTTGTGAGTGAGAGAGGAAGTAGTCCATAGTCTGTGTTAAGATAAATAGAACCAAGACTATTTGATTTATAGAAATCTGGTAAGAACAGCATCTAAATTTACACTGGCCAGGAAAAAATCAAGTGTATCATCAACCTCCTTGTCCAAGGGCACATGCTGATCACTATCTGCACTCAGGAGTAACTTCTTTCCTATGACAAAGTCAGTACAACTTGCTATACTGTTTGAGTTTTCTGTCCTCTAGAGAATCACACGCTTTCTTAACCAAGCAACTTGCTGAGAGAGGACACCCAACTGACAGGGATGCAGAAATGCTTTGGTACTGCAGCTGTTTTCCAGCAAATGTGTCTTGTTTGTCCATGTAAGTGCTGACAGTGTGTTTAGTTGAACCTATTTCTTATTTGTTACACAAGTGTTGCATTTTGTTTTTCAAGTCAAGAGTGACTGTGTTATCTTGTGATGCATGTGGATGTTAAGCCACCAATGCTTGTAGGTGGAATTAAAATTGCTGTAGTTCTGAAGACAAGGCTTCATCCTGAGCATGGTAGTGCTGAGAGTACCATGTGGGGATATGTGGATACCATACGGGATTATGTGAGGTGGGATACATAACCTTTCCTTCGTGGTTGCTTACAGTCTTTCAGATAATATTTCTAATCCAAGTACCACCTAATGATTGATCAACTAATGCTTGGAATCCATAATTCCAGGAGTTTGGAGCCTTCCATGCAAATGCTCTCTGTTTCCCTGGTGATCTTCCTCTCAAGAACTTGGGAGATGTTGCTGTTGGTGAAGTAACCTTGACTACAGTTCCCTTTCTCTTTATTTCTTTTGTAGCAATTTTGGGATGCAGATATGTCTGACCAGGCCTTTCCTACCCTGGTCTTGGCTGCTTTTCCTCTCTCTGAAGAGAAACTTCCTGGAGCAGCAGCATCCATGCCACACAGAATTCCTTCTGGAAACCTCAGATGCCCTTGCCTTTCTCCCTGGAGTGGTTTTGGGTCACAGGTGCCTTTGAGAAGACTGCAAAGACAAAGTCTTTGAGTCCCAAAGTCTGAGAGTGCCAAAGGGCAGCCCTGGCCATCCCAGGGTACTGTAGCATTGTTAGTCTGTTCTGCTGTCTGGCATCAGAGTTTATGCAGCACTGCCTTGCTGCCATCTCTCTTCCCCTCCCCTCAGCTCTCCTCTCCTCAGGAAGAGCTCAGGTCCCTGCTCATCTCGCAGTCTGTGTGCAGCAGGCAGCTTCCAGCTGGCAGGTGGTTGAGAGGCATCTTGAGGCCTGCTGAGGGCTCATAGGCCTGAGGCGATGAGGGACAGCTTTGGCCTGCTCTCGGCCTGCCTCAGCAGAAGGGTTAGAGGACCCTAGAAGGCTTAGATCTGGTAAGCTTGGCCTGGTTTGTGACTACATTCACTCTAACTGAATGCCTTCTGTGCATGTGTACTTGTGAATAGAATCTCCCTTTGAACTTTCAGTCAGTGTGCAGCTATTTTATGATTTCTCCCCAAGAGGAGTAGATATCACTGCTGTCCCCTGGTCCTGGGCAGCTCCTGGCCCTAAGCCAGCACAGAAATTCATTGCCTTTCACCTAACACGGAGCCAGATTTGAAATTACTGGGTTTTATTGATTGAAGAAATATATGATTGGAAGTTGAAATGTGATTCTGGGTGTTTTTGACCCTGGTGCTTCAGATATTGTCACAGCTGATCTGTGGCTAGCTCAGGGTTGTAAAACCAGCATAGTCCCCCTTGGTTCGTCAGTACCATTCTTAGACCTGAGGTGATCACTGCAGCTCTCATGGTGTGTGCTCTATGGAAGGATGTGTTCAGCACTAAAAAATACAGACTACCATTGGCTTGGAATCAGCGTTCTGAGGTCATGAAAATGTCCAATGAGGAATCTCCTACACCCTCTCTAGGGAGCCTTCTGAGTGCTTCATAAGTGTGATAAAGAGATAATGAGAGAAAACTTTTCTGCAAATGAAGTTAAATTCTCCCTGAGCTACTCCAAGTGCATCTCTTTTGGCTCCTTCTTACACATTTGAAGGGTATAATCATATCTTTGCTCGCCTTTTTCCTCCCCCGTCTCCTCTGGAGTAAACAAGGCCAGTTCCTTCATCCTTTTCTCATAGTAGCCATTTTTCTGATCTCACAAATTTGCCTTGATTGGTCCTGTGGCATAGGGCTGAAAACAACTCAATTCAACATCTGAGGCCTCACCAAAACTGAGCAGAGCAACAGAATTATTCTTAAAAGCCAAAATAGTTGAACCAACCCTTATTAGTTCAAATACTTTGCCACTGCCAATTGTATGCCAGTGTAGGCTCAAGTTGATAGTGGCAACTGATTAAAATGTCTTTTTAATTACAGAGGCAGCTAAGCACTCAAACAGAGGTAAAAACATAACTGTTTTAGAGGAGTTGTGACCACAGTGACATGGGTCTTTCTGAGGTCAAATGGAGCAGGAGCATGTTCTGTATTTCTGAAGAAAGAATGTGATTCCATATATACTTTCCTGAAACACAGTTTTCCATTCCTAGAGGAATTGGATTCCACAAATTACTGTGTTTTCTATTTTTTGTTTGTTATGCATGGATGTTGTGATTTACCAGGCGTTCAGCACATTCGAGCATACCTACAGGCTAATTGGGTGAAACATCTGTGTGCACCTGTGTATAACAAACCACAGAAGAAATTTTTACTATGAAAGATAAGAGATTGCTTTTTATTATTTTTTTTTCAAAGTATTGAAGTAGTTTTGAAAGGAAAAGAGAGGAACAGAAGTGAAATGGATGCTTATGTTTTAGGCCATTTAATAAAATATTTTAAAATATTTCCTTTAATAGATGGATTTTCCAGTTGTGCAATGCACTGCTTGATGAAAAACCTGCCTAATCACCTGATTTAGTTTACAATATTATTTAAGCAGAAATGATTTAAAGCATGATATCAGGTACCTGTTCTTTGAAAGTGCAGAGACAACTTTTCAAATAAGAATGCCTACATTTATACTTCCAAATATAAGTTTAGAGATCTGAAATCTTGAGGGGTGAGGGGTTTGGGGGGGGACTTGAGTTTTCAATTGGGTTTTGGTGCATGTTTGTGGGGTGGGTTGTCTTTTGTTTTAGTTTTGTTTGGTTGCTTTGTGTAGTTTCTTGATTGTTGGCTTTGATTTGGTTTTATTGGAGTGGTTTTGGTTAGTTTTTTTTGGCAATCTAGACATCCAGTGTCTTGAGTGTGGATGTAAGTGGGGGCTGTGTGTTCTTTTCATGTTATTACACAAGGCCCCTTTTAAAGTGCCTGGGAGTGGATTTTTGGTCTGCCGGATTTAAAAACTGAGTGCTAAGCTACAAAATATAGTAGGAACTGTTTTTAAAACTTTTATTTGCACATACAATGTTTGTTCTGGCAAGTTCAGCATCTTCAAAGGGTACAACAAAGCATCCCAATCTTAACCTCATCTTAATTCAGGGAAGTGCTGAAGTGTAAGCCTACCAATAAACAAACATGAGTGTCTCTCCTGAGGAGGTGTGCTGTGCTGAATTAAGGCCTTTTACCGTAAGTAAAAAAGTAAAAT
>VWYK01108299.1:2968-15127 GCA_013399775.1 Semnornis frantzii
GGGAGGGAAGGGGCAAGGACGGAGAGGAGAGGGAGGGGAAGAGGGGGCAAGGAAGGAGAGAAGTGGCAGCAAGAGGAGGCAAGGAGGTAAAGGGGCAGGGTTTGAGCTTGGTTTCTACTGGAGCCAAGGGCCTCCTTTTCCTGACTACAGGAAGCATTCCAGGTACACACTTTTAAACCCCCAGGGATTCACCCAGAGTGAGCTCCTCTGCTGAAGATGGACAGAGTTGGTTTGTGGCTATGTGCAGGAAGTGAAATCAGGCAGACAGCATCACTGTGTCTTCACAAAGCTAACCTAGGAAAGTAAATAAACCCATTTGCTTTCAGGGATGAGCTACTTTATGACTGATCTTTAGAGCACCAAGAAATTCTACCCTGTGACCAAGGGAAATGCTGCTGTAATGGAGTTACCTCAGGACGACACAGGACAGAGCCAAAGGCTCCCCACTGAGTTATTAGTGGATAGTGTAAGACAAGAAAGGTCACTGGAGGAGGAGATGCAGGAGGACACTCTTCTGCTTTGCAATAAAATGGCTCTCTCACCCCATCACCCATCAGCATCTCATGCCACTGGTAGCACCTCCCAGGAAAGCCACTCACATGTCTGCTGTGGAGAACCACACAACCACTTGGTTGGAAAAGACCTCTCAGATCAAGTCCAGCAGCCAGGTCACCACTGAGCCACCTCCCTCAGCACCACAGCCACCTGCACTGTCAATCCTTCCACAGGTGCTGACTCCTCCACCTGCTCCAGTGCCACACAACCCTTTCCAGTGAAGAGGTTTGTCCAAAAGTCCAACCTAAAGCAATGGTTAGCAGTGCCCATCAGGTTGTGCAGTAGGGCACCCACCAAACTCAGCACTCAGAGCAAACCTCCCCAGCCTGCTCCAAACACACACTGGGGGCATGAGCACCACACTGCAAAGCACCACTCTGAGCTGCAACCTGGGAGTAGCAACACAGAAAAAAGGGTTAGGACTTTGTGAATAAAGGAGAGGTTGTGCTGGGAAGCCTTGAGAGAGCTGTTCTAGTGGGAGGTGTCCCTGCCTATGGTGGGGGGCTGGAACTGGATGAGTTTTGAGGCCCCTCCCAACCTTAACCAGTCTGATCTCATGATTCTAAGCCTTTTCTTTTCTTGGGAGCTCTGCAGCCCTTCAAAACCTCCTGTGGTGCCTTTCTTCAAACCCTGAAGGTAGGGTTGATTGAATTTCTCACTTCCAAACCAGAAGGGTCAAGGTGCCTTATTTCAAGCTAAAAATACCAACTAAAGGCAAAATATCCCCAGGGTCAAAATCCATAGCACCTTTACAAGAAGTATAGTTTAGTATTGCTTTGCTATCAAATATTTTAGGCCAAATCCTGCTGTAGATGACAAATCACAGAATCAGGTAGGGTTGGAAGGGACCACAAGGAGCAGTCAGTTCCAACTCCCCTGCCATGCCCAGGGACACCTCACACTAGATCAGGCTGCCCACAGCCTCATCCAGCCTGGCCTTAAACACCTCCAGGGATGAGGCTTCCACCACCTCCCTGGGCAACCCCTGCCAGGTTCTCACCACCCTCATGCTGAGGAGCTTCTTCCTAACCTCCAGTCTCAATCTCCCCATTTCCAGCTTGGTTCCATTCCCCCCAGTCCTGTCACTCCCTGACAGCCTCAAAAGTCCCTCCCCAGCTTTCTTGTAGCCCCCTTCAGATCCTGCAAGGCCACAAGAAGGTCACCTGGGAGCCTTCTCCTCTCCAGCCTGCACAGCCCCAACTGCCTCAGTCTCTGCTCACAGCAGAGCAGCTCCAGCCCTCTGCTCATCCTCGTGGCCCTTCTCTGGACACCTTCCAGCACCTCCACATCCCTCTTGTCCCAGGGGCTCCAGCACTGGATGCAGCACTCCAGGTGGGGTCTCAGCAGAGCAGTGGGCAGCAGAGGGGCACCTGGATTGCAGCATCTGTCTCCTGTGAAAGGTTTGTACCTGACTCTTGCCTCCCAGTTCCCCTGTGTTAATCTGGAGGCAGCAGGTGACAGCACTTGTGTGTGCAGTCCTGCTGTCAGCAGGCTCTCAGGTGTCACACTGAGGTGCACACAGTTTAGCACCACGCTCCGGGAGCCTCGGTTACCTTGTTAAAGGCAAAGCAGCACTCAGGGTCTTAGTCTGTGCACACTCAGACACACACATGGCAGGCAGGTAGCAGATACCTTGGCATAGAAAGAAGAGAGGGCAATCTGCCTGGCTAACTTCAGTGCTTCTATCCTCATTGCAGCAAACTCTAACTCCTCCTGTCAAGTGTTTGGGTGTGAGCAACCCGCAGGAAGAAAACACATTAAGAACATAGAAAAAAAAATCATTTAACAGGTTTAAAAAACTGGAATGTTCTGTTTTAATGCACAGCTCTGACAAGTCTTGGGTGCCAACCACAGCCCCATGCTCCTCTCCTGGCTAGAAGACTGACACAAACCTCCAGGTTCTCCTTAGTGGGAGGGAGCTGTGTAGGTGAAGAGTTTTTGTTAGCATGATCAACGTGAAATGGATGTGTTCTAAAGCTCAGGCTGGCTGGCACAGCCTCCTCTCCTCTGGTCTGCAGTTGATGGCAACTGATACCAGCTGCTGCTCTCCCTTGTTTTCAAGTCTCACTGTAGATACTCCAGGAGCTATGCTCTGACAGAACTGCTCTGCAGAGCAGTTTGCTTCCCCCACAAGCAGCTGTGCTGAGTTCTGCATTGTGTAGATGCTCAGCAGCACAGAGCCCAAGTTCCACTTCAGCAGCACTAGGGCCTAAAATGAATCTATGCACACAGAGCTACTAAGGCCAGGTGTCAACTCACCAAGTCCTTTTTTCAAGCTTCGATGATTTGCTTTAATAAAGGCTTCAGCAAAATATATACATCAGTGGTACAGGCTAGCTGCAAGTGGTGATGAAATGGAAGTTTGTGTAATATATGAATTAAACTGAAATAGCTCTGGCCCATAAGTTCCCAACAGGCCAAAGCTGCTTCTAACAGAACCCATTTTGCTGCTTTCTCACCCTCCCTCCCAGCTGAGGCAAAGTATTCCTGTATCTGTGTACAGACAAACTGATAGAAAAGTGACATTGATATTTCTGCTACAAACCTGAAGCTTCTGAGCAAATACTGGGGGGTTCTTTTCTGCTAAGTCAGGATCTAGGTATTCAGACTGATCACATATTGAGGTTTTCTTAGATATCCTATTGAGAAGAGCATCAGCAGAGACAAAGGAGTCTTCAGGAGATGTCTGAAGGGTAAGGAGGATACAGAGTAAGCAACAGAGGTTTGCAACCAAGGTATTGCCCCAGTGGTGCAGGCCAGAAGCAACATCTGTACCTGCAGATCTTTGACTCCTACTCATTCCATGCCCCACTGAAACTCCTTTTGAATTCAAGACCCAGAGGTGTACAGACAAACACCAAGAACAGCTCTCCCCACCTGAAAGGCCAAGTAAAGCTCCCAAGACTAACATGAAGAGACATCAGCACCTCTGAAGAGAGGGCTCTCAAGCCATGGACCACAGCCCACCCCAACAGTGCCACAGCAGTTCTCCAACAGTTGCCATGGCCTCTGTTCCCACAATAGCTCATGCTCAGTTCTAGCATCTTAAGGCAGCTCAGAAGCTTTGAAGGCCACCAAAGCTGAGTGGAACCTCAGCAAGACTCTCTTTGTAGTCTTTACAAAGCTGCTCACTGGAGATCACCTCTGTTCACAGTTATGTGACCAGGATAAATGCCCAGTGTGAGGGTGGGAAGAGTTAGAACAACAAAAGCAAGGTTCCACCAAACTGCCTCCCCCATGCTGCTACCAAGGCAGGTATCAGGAGGAGTTTCACTCCACTTTGGAGACTCATCTTGGCTCTCTCTTGTACAACATGAGAAACTGCTGCAGGAAAATGATTCCCAAACTCTTCTCACCAGTTACTTACTATGGCAATAGCCTCTGGGGTTGTTCCTAGGGTCATGGGCTCCAGGTCTTTCTGCTTGGCCTTGTCAGGTGACTGTAAGTGTGCCTCCTGGCTGGCAGCTAGGACTCGGGCAGCTGGGTGCTGTATTTTCAGCCCAGAGGGTTGCTGGGACTCAGGATCTTCAAAACTTGACCTGGAAAAACATCACATACAAGATCCCAGGGCGGGACACAGAGCACCTAAAACTCCACTAACTAAACTCTTACTGAGCAAGCCCTTGTGTCAATGCATATAAAACACATACAGCCAGGTCCTTCCAACTCAGCTTCAACTCTGTTCCTCACAGCCCCGGCGCGACGCTCTCCCTCACAGCCCCGGCGCGACGCTCTCCCTCACAGCCCCGGCGCGACGCTCTCCCTCACAGCCCCTGTGCGCCGCTCCCCTTCACAGCCCCGGCGCGACGCTCCCCCTCACAGCCCCCGCGCGACGCTCTCCCTCACAGGCCCCGCGCGACGCTCCCCCTCACAGCCCCCGCGCGACGCTCTCCCTCACAGCCCCCGCGCGACGCTCTCCCTCACAGCCCCCGCGCGACGCTCTCCATCAAACGGCCTTTGCGCCGCTCTCCCTCAAAAGGCCTTTGCGCCGCACTCCCTCAAAAGGCCTTTGCGCCGCACTCCCTCACAGCCCTGTGCGCCGCTCTCCCTCACAAGCCCTTCGCAATACCTTTCTTAAAGCAGTCCCCCAGAGGCATCTCAGCAAAGCCCCTTCCCCCAGAAATGGTAAGCATGTTCCCCAAGCCTTTTAAGCCCTTCTCACTGTGACCTCCATCTCCCCCAGCAAGCAGCTCCTCCTAACAAGAACAGATGTTCCTAACAAGCACAAGTGTCTGGAAGTATTTGGAAATGCAACCCCCGCATCCTGTTCCTATGAACCAGACCCCCCCCTATCTAGGAAATGAGAAGTGAAAAGCTGCAATTAGAACACTTCCAGATGAACACAACAACGACCTCAGCATCTGAGGGAAAAAAAACGTGTGTAAGAAGCCACTGTCTGGTGCAAGAGTTGCCACTGTGACTCCACTTAGCAAGAATATGAAGGAGAAATGTTCACAGGCTCACAGGATGTCAGGGGCTGGGAGAGACCCAAAGAGCTCATCCAGTCCAAGCCCCTGCCAGAGCAGGACCAGACAACTCAGCTCAGGGCACACAGAACACATCCAGACAGGCCTGCAAAGGCTCCACAGAAGGAGACTCCACAGCCTCTCTGGGCAGCCTGTGCCAGGGCTCTGGGACCCTTCCAGGCAAGAAGTTGCCCCTTGTGTTGAGCTGGAACCTGCTGTGCTGCAGCTTCCATCCATTGCTCCTTGGCCTATCCCAGGCAGCAGTGAGCAGAGCCTGTCCCCCCCTCCTGACCCCCAGCCCTCAGAGAGTTCTAAACATTGATTGAATCCCCTCTCAGTCTTCTCTTCTGCAGACTAAGCAGCCCCAGGTCCCTCAGCCTCTCCTCAGCAGGCAGTGCTCAGTCCCCTCAGCATCCTCACAGCCCTCCCTTGGACTCTCTCCAGCAGATCCCTGTCCCTCTGAGCCCCATTCTGAAGACATTTTGTTTGTCCTTATTTCTCCCCGTTACAAAACTCCTGTGTCTTTGCCCTCTCCCTCTCTCATATGTGTACACAGATGGGAGCCTATTTTTAAAGCAGGCAGCTCGGCAGCACAGAGGCAGAGGGAGGATGAGCTGCCTGTGTAGCTGCTCTGCCCGGAGCCCATTTCCCAGTGCCGAAGTGCCTGGCAGTGACCTACCCCGAGCAGGGCGTAGTGGAGTCCGAGAGCCTGGCAGCAGGGGATTTCACTGGGCTCTCCTGCTGGGCATCGAACATTAGGTACAAAGATTGCTTCTTCGGGGCGCTGTCATCCTGCTGGCAAGGGGAAATGACAGAGTCATTAAGCAACTCAAGTGTTCTCCATTAAAGCTACTTCAGGTCACTGAAGCCTTAGGTGACCGAACTTGACCGAAGTAACCAGCCGGGGCAGTAAGGCAGTCTGTGCTGACTGCTGCCGAGGTGATCCCTCTAAGAAGCTACTCAAGGGCAAAACCTAAAGGGCTCACTCTTCATATTGCCTCTTCTTGCCCCAGGCTGTGGTTAACCAGACTCCTGGTCCTGTCTGGCAGTCCTGGGCTGGAAATGTTACTGAAGCAGCCACTGAAAGCCTGGAGCAGCTCAGGCACCTGCTGCCCATGCTCCACTTTTCTGACCTCCCCTGTGCACCCAGCCCCACTGCATCTAGCCCAGCTATTTAGTATTTGATTTAAGCAGAAGTGAGGCAAAATAACTGCTAATGCCTTGTGCTGCATGCTGCATTCCACACCCACCCTGTGCTCTCTCCTGATTCCCCTCCAGCTGCTGGCAAATCTGACTCTCAGCTTCTTACAACAGCTCAACAGCCCTGGAAACGCTGCTTTGCTTTCAGCTCCAGAAAGAACTGCTTTCATGCTAGCTTCAAAAGCAAATAACAGACTGGATCAAGCTCTACAGGATGTAGGGCAACGAAGCAAGGTTTGCCCCAGCTGTGCCCACCTGAAGCAGCTGGGTTTGCAAGCCTGCTGCAGGCACAGCATAACTAAATGAAGGGGTAGTGAGGCTGATGGAGCTGTCAGGGCAGTACACTATGACAGGGGGATGCCAATGAGTGGAAAGGGAGGTGAGAACTTACAGGCACAGAGGAGCCTATTTTCTCCATATATTCTATTTCATATGAGTTGTCATATTCCAACTCTGCAACAGAAAACGACAAAAGAGCCATTAAGTGCATGCCACGAGATTGCTTTTGCAGATGTAAATGAGGCCTCATTTACAAGGGCCACCCCCACTCTGCTCAAGACTTTGCTGTGAGGTGTTAAAAATAGAATATACAGAGAGAAAGCAGAAGGTGCACTGATTCTCAGCAGCCAGAGGATGACACACTTCAGGCAAATTCATTTGCCAGGAAAGCTTCAGGCTCGTTGATTTGCTGAAGATTTCGCCCCAGGGGTCAGGCTGTGAAGAAAGGTTTCAGAGCCCAGAGAAGTTTTATCGCAGCAAGCACATGTTTCAGTAATTGGGATTCCTGAAATCAGCTTCCTTTAATGTGTGCAAACCAAAAAATCTGTTGAGAAATTAAATAATTTCTACTTCTTGCTGATCACACCACTGTTAATTAAGGAGGTCTGCTCTGCTATCTATCCCCTCAGATAAAAAGGTACCTGAAGTGTCTGTGTGCTTGGTGAAGGAGGGCTGGGACAGCACTGCTGAGCAGTTCTGCTTTCACACTTTTCATTCAGAGGGGAAAGCCCAAGGCAGGAATAGCAACAAAGAACCCTAAATCTAACCCCAAGAAAAAAGGAAAGCTCTCCTGCTGATTCTCTGCCAGAACCCTAAATCTAACCCCAATAAAAATGCAAATCTCTCCTGCTGATTCTCTACCAGAACCCTAAATCTAACCCCAATAAAAATGCAAATCTCTCCTGCTGATTCTCTACCAGAACCCTAAATCTGAACCCCAATAAAAATGCAAATCTCTCCTGCTGATTCTCTACTTCACATCTCCTAACCACACTGAGCACTTCCTTCCAGTCCATGCTCCATAAGCAGCATTTATTTCCAGTCCATGGCCATGATAAGCCACAGTGAACAGAGAGCATCCCTTCTTGCACCCAAATAAAACCAAAGACTGTGTTCAATGATGCCTCAGTTTAAAAATTCAAACTGTAATTGATTTGCCCTAATGCTGTCTTCTGCTCTGTTTCCATGAGTTAATTCAGCAAATCATTTCTGTAATTTCATTCCCATTACAGATAAGTTTTAATGACTGTCAAGCTAGCACTGTCATGAAGATAGGAGCCTGTGATTAAACACTTCTGGTGTGAGCAGCCCTGCAGAAGTAGGGCTTCTGTTAGGAAGACAGCCCCCAGCACTGAAACATTTGCTCTTGCAAAGCAGACCAGCCCTCGAGATAATGTCTTAGCCTGTGTGGCTAAAAAAAAAAAAGGAGGCAATGAAAAAAAAAACAAAGGAGGCAATGTGAATTTGGAAGGTTTTGGTTTTTGTTTTTTCCCCCTGCCAAAAGCACAGCAGGGTACAAGTGCTGTGATTCCACAAGCCTGGGGTTTGTCTAACCACCACTGAAGAGGAATAGCCACAGGCTCTCAGTACCTGAGACGCTGGAGATAGAATCATGGAATCATAACAGAATCAGGCAGGGCTGGAAGGGACCACAAGGAGCAGCCAGTTCCAACCCCCTGCCATGCCCAGGGACACCTCACACTACATCAGGATGCCCACAGCCTCATCCAGCCTGGCCTTAAACACCTCCAGGGATGAGGCTTCCACCACCTCCCTGGGCAACCCCTGCCAGGCTCTCACCACCCTCATGCTCAACAACTTCTTCCTCACCTCCAGTCTCAATCTCCCCATTTCCAGCTTTGCTCCATTCCCCCCAGTCCTGTCACTCCCTGACAGCCTCAAAAGTCCCTCCCCAGCTTTCTTGTAGCCCCCTTCAGATCCTGCAAGGCCACAAGAAGGTCCCCTGGGAGCCTTCTCCTCTCCAGCCTGCACAGCCCCAACTGCCTCAGTCTCTGCTCACAGCAGAGCAGCTCCAGCCCTCTGCTCATCTTCGTGGCCCTTCTCTGGACACCTTCCAGCACCTCCACATCCCTCTTGTCCCAGGGGCTCCAGCACTGGATGCAGCACTCCAGGTGGGGTCTCAGCAGCGCAGAGCAGAGGAGCAGGATCCCCTCCCTCCCCCTGCTGCCCACACTGCTCCTGCTGCAGCCCAGGCTCTGGTTGCTCTCTGGGCTGCCAGAGCACACTGACAGCTCACATTGAGCTTCTCCTCCAACACTTAACACTAAACCATCTCCGTGAAGAGAACAGTGCAATAGCAGCTCCTCACCTTTAAATTGGTAGCACTGCAGGTGATTAACAGGGAGGCAGGCAGGAGGGACAGCCTGCGGGGATCAGACCCAAGCTCAAGCAAAAGCAGACCCAGCAATGAGTTCCAAGCCAGCTCTTGCTGCAGCATGCATCAACTCAAATCCCACCTAAGGGCACCCAGGGCCTTGGAGCTGCCCCTCTGCACTGCAGGCATCGACACGGCGCACAGGGAGGTGTGCCAGGAAGGCTCAATGGGCAGCTTTAGGAGCCTGGGAGCAGTCCGGGCGCTCCTGGGCAGGAGATGCTGCAGCACTGTCCTCTGCTGGCACAGCTGGCAGCTCCTGCCCGCCCGCAGGCTCACTGCAGCTTGGCCACGGCGGCAAGATGTGCTCAGCTCTGCTGACTTGAACAAGGCAGGGCACAGATGGGAACGCTCCAGCAAGAAACAAAAGGATTAGCACGGGTCGCTAAGCACTGCCTCGCCTCATTGCCCTCGCACGTTTGCAGCACGATTAGGCTCCCTCTCCCCTCTAGACTCTCAGGCTCTGCCCACAGAATCACAGAACACATCTGGTTGGAAGAGACCTCCAAGCTCATCCAGTCCAACCCTGGACCCAGTACGGTGGGCTCAGCACCAAACCACCTCCCTAAGCACCAGCTCCACAGGCTGCTGGAACACCCCCAGGGATGGTGACTCCAGCATTGCCCTGGGCAGCCTGTGCCGATGTTTGAGAACCCTTCCCTGAGATCCAGCCTGAACCTCCCCTAGGGCAGCCTGAAATACTTTCCTCTGCTCCTGTCCCTTGCCACCAAGGAGCAGAGGCTACCCCCTGCTCGCTGCAGCCTCCCTGCACCATACATTCCCAATCACAGATGCCCAGGACACCCCACCAAGCAAAAGAATTCTCTTTTATAAGCACATCCAACAGACTTACTAAGTGATGTCCTTCAACTCGGCCTACAGAGAGCTGCCGAGGTCACATCAGAGTTCTCTGCCGCTGCTTGTTCCTGGCCTGAGCCGCAGGCAAGTGGTGAGCAGGGCAAGCAGCAGGTGAGAGCTGCAGGTCTGAGCTGCACCTCCACAAGGGCTGCCTTAGGTTACAGGGTAACACTCACACCAGTGGCTGGGCAGGGCAACAATATTCACCCTCAGCAACAGCCCTGGGATTGCTCAAATGTGCCTCCAAGTCCCAGGAGTAAGACTGTCAAGGGGGAAAAAAATAAAACCAACCAAACCTATTGTTAAGAGGTGTGAAAAGTGGCAGCAGTTGTTGATTATAATTAGCAGGTAACCTGAAACTCCAGCTATGCCCTGCACATGAGACAAGACAATTAGCATTTAATTAGGAGCTCTGCTCACTTTCTCCTACCCACTTGGATGGCTAAAAGGATCGCCTTAAGAGTATCTCTCACTATTCTTCTGTTCCACATCCTTCCACAATTTCCATTTTACCAGATGAAAGCCTCCCCCCCCCACCCCCCCCATATTTTCTAAGAAGCATTTGAGTTATTTTGTTCTTTAAGGCAAATGAAGCAAAGCCAATGTCTAAAATTTGCCATTTGACAGCGCAGCAAAGTGGATTGATCCAGCCTGAAGCATTGATCTGTACAGAAGAGTCAGCAGACTTCCAAGAATCCCAGGGCACAGATGGAAGCATATGCATGGAAGATGAACTTCAGGGAGAAGTCCTTTGCAGTGAGGGTGGTGAGACGCTGGCACAGGTTGCCCAGGGAGGTGGTGGAGCACAGAAGCACCGAATGTGATCTTTGATCCCATTCTGTGCTTCTGTGCTCCACCACCTCCCTGGAGGTGTTCAGGACCAGGCTGGATGAGGCTTTGAGTGACCTGTGCTAGTGGGAGGTGTCCCTGCCTATGGCAGGGGGTTGCAACTGGCTGAGCTTTGAGGTCCCTTCCAACCTAACCCATTCTATGATGCTATGAGCAGCCCCCTCAAACCCCTCACATCACTTGTACCTTGTGATGGCAAACACACTTGACCTAAAACCTTTGCAGCTCCTTGATTAGGCAAGAACTTCTCAGAGCCAGTCTAAAATGGCATAATTAATGCTAAGACCAATGTGGATTGAAAGATTAGGGGATAAAAACACCAAAAATAAGCACCTAAATTGTGATCAAGAAGAAGAAGTTTGAGCCAAGTTAAACTTGTAAGATCTTCCCACCCACAACGCTGAAAATCTGCCCCAGGAGCAGATGTTGCAAAGCACAATTCCCCCTGCAGGGCCAAGAAGGCCACACACAAATCTTCTGAATGCTGCCTCCTCCACCTCTCCCAGCCCTGCAACAGCCAGAAACAAGCAGCTGGAGCTCACAGCTGCTTACAGGAAGGCACAACAGGAAAAGTCTGAAGCTGGTCTAGAAGGGAATTTTGTCTGGCACGTGAACACCCATCTCACAGTGGGCATATCCTGGTGGGGATATTCCCATCTCACACTGGGGATGTCCTGGTGGGGATATTCCCATCTCACACTGGGGATATTCCCATCTCACACTGGGGATGTCCTGGTGGGGATATTCCCATCTCACACTGGGGATATTCCCATCTCACACTGGGGATGTGCTGGTGGGGATATTCCTATCTCACACTGGGGATATTCCCATCTCACATTAGGGATGTCCTGGTGGGGATATTCCCATCTCACACTGGGGATGTCCTGGTGGGGATAATCCCATCTCGCACTGGGGATGTCCTGGTGGGGATATTCCCATCTCACACTGGGGATGTCCTGGTGGGGATAATCCCATCCAATATCCTGGATGGTGGTGTGCATAAGGACACCTGGATCCTAGGAGCCTGAGGGGGAGACAGTATGCTAAGGGTTTTAATGCAACATGCAAACCCGGGGCAGGATTTTAACCTGGGAGCTGCTCCCACTCAGATTAAGAGGAGCAGGCTCAGGTGAAAGCAGGAGTTCAGTGTCTCCATCCAAGAGCACTAAGGGCAGAGCAGCATTCAGGCCCCAGGCTCCTGTGAAGGCACAGAAGAGGCAGCACACCCAGGGGTATGCAGCATGTCTGCAGCTAACCACACAGAGCAAGCAAAAGCCTTGCCCTGAAGGTCCCTTTCGTTTGCTTTCTTCCTCTCTGCTCTTTCTAGAAAACTCCAGGTTGAGCTATTGGGGGCTCATGTTGGTTGGAACTGTTGGGGGCTCATGTTTGGAACTATTGGGGGCTCATGTTTGGAACTATTGGGGGCTCATGTTTGGAACTATTTGGGGGCTCATGTTTGGCTCAGAAGTGCCAGAAGTGCCAAGCTGTCCAGGCTGGTGCAAAGAGCACTCTGCAGGATGCCCAATTAAGACAGCTTGCATTCAGCAGAAGCCGTGGCAG
>VWYK01108308.1:0-12136 GCA_013399775.1 Semnornis frantzii
TTAAGAAACAGGTTTCATGTTGCTAGCTATTCACCTTAGTCATTCTGTGAGAGATTAAACAAACAGGAAGATTAAACTGACATGAAAAATGGCATAGATATAAATATATATGCCATTTTTCACCTTGATATATACATATACCCACACCCCTATTTTAGATCTGCAACACAAGGTCAAGGCTGTCATGTAATCCCCTGATGTACAAGAAACCTCAAATACTTGAGTATGTATACAGATGACACTTAGGTTACTCTTCTAGCTTCACTATCAGGATGGTAAAACAGCAAGAGTAAAACTAAATAAATAATTACCCTGGAAGTAAGACTTGTGTTGTAATCACCACCAACTGGCTACCTGATTGCATCAAAGCAAGCTGGGATAGCTTGAACTGAAGACATGAAGTTACAATCATAGCATGGGAGAAAAATTACCTTTCAGACCAACTTCAAAATAAATAAATAAATCAGTGATCCTTGGCTCCTGACAGAATGGTTTAGAGCTGGAACCATTTATAACAACCATAGTTCACACAAATTTTAGTATCAAATAGATGGTTATGTGTTGGCTATAGACCAAATGTATTCAGAAGTTACAGTAGTATAGGAATGATTTTCTTGCAGCCCTGAAGACAAACCTATTTCTCGTGTAAGCCCAAAATGAGGCTGCACTTGCTGGGCAAGTTTTTTTTCCAGGGGTTTCATCCTCTTCTTAAAGCCATCTCTCCACTATACAATTGATATAATGTACCTTTAGAAGCCATTAGACTCTGAAATATATTGTTAATAGGGTAAATGCTAACATCACTCAGGCATAAATGTAGAAGTCTTGTTCAAAGACTTCTTCATATTACTCTAATTTTGGACTTCTGAGTTGACAAAAGATTCCATTTTTCCAGGATAAGCAGTGTAGCTAATTTGGTGTTCTCAGAAACCAATTGAAACAGAACAGCTGTTTACATCATGTCTTATCAAAACAAAGATCTATAAAATAAATCCAGAAATATTACCCCCCACCCCCCCAAGCACTCTGATCTTCTGCTTTCTTATTCTACCCCTACAATCTTGAAATTACTAGAAAGGAAGCAGCTGAGGAATGCTGCCACTCTTATGCCATGCTCTCTGTTGACTGTCATTTCAGGAATGCATATAGCAAAGTAAAGCAGATTGGAATGTCTCCACCCATCCAGCAGCATCAGAAGCTGCCCAGCTTACTGACATTTCCACTGCCTTGCAGCTGCATTCCAGTTAGCATTTCAACCATTGCCCAGATCAATGAAGAAAGGCATATTGTTAAGCAGTGATGTGACCTTAGATAGATGTCCACACACTGCAACACTACAGTACCAGTACAGAATATATGCATATAGGACATGCAGTAACAAGGCATAATTTACTATTTCTTAATTGCAAGAGCCCCAGAAGGGCATACTCACACTATAGTTGTCCAAAACTACATTTCCTTTCAGAGCATGTTAGTTTCTCTAAGTCTAAGATGTCTGAATATAGTCCTACATAAACATCAAGTATTTGCTAGAATACATTCATGTTCCTCAATTTCACATCCTGTCAGCTCAGCCTCTGGAGTCACAATTACACAGAAAGAGGCAAGCTATTTAGTGCAATCTTCTCAGAAACTGAGAGCCCAAGTGCCATACTAACCAAGTAATTTTGAGAAAGCAAGCAAGCGGGAACACAAGTAACGGGATAAACAAGTAAAGAACTGGCCAAGAGCCTGTCAAGTCATTTGTTCCAACTAAAATTTAGCATCTACCCAGAAGCCTGAAATACAGAACCTCAGTCAGAAGACCTAAATTATATCTCTACCCATGATTTACTGCTTCTGTCTCCCAGCCTCAGATTTAGCTTACAAACTGAAATTTAGTAATTGGGTAAAAAGTAATATGGTCTGTACTACAATGCTGAAATCAAAACAGCATCAAATCATAGAATGGTAAGGGTGGAAAGGACCTCAAGGATCATCTAATTCCAACCCCCTGCCATAGGCAGGGACACTTCCCACTAGCACAGGTTAATGTTCACGTCAGTTTTATTCATACACACAAGACTGTATCTCATCTACTCTTACAAGGCATTTTAGATGATTTATCATGAAAAAAAAATCTTCTTAGAAGTACTAAGAATACACCAGAACATAGAGAAAACAACAGATAAAGCTTTCCTGTAATTCTAAGAAGCATTAATGCTTCAGTGAAATTCATAGACAGCATAAATTGTCCCTGAAGATTACTTTCTGTAAGCTCTACAAGTTGATTTCATTCTTACATTGAATATAAACTCTACCTCCACAACCATGCAAGTTCAAGAAATGTCAGACTAACACGGAAATCTGCTTGAAATACTTAAAATTATAATTGTTGGGTTGTTCTAAGTAAGGAATATTCCCAAAAATTAAAACTGCTATGCAACCAGACACAGAAATCCTAAGTTCAAACTCAACAGACCACAAAGAGGGCAAGAGGCACTTGGAGATAGTCAACTTCAAAAAGCAAACAGATTGGTACATATTTCTGATCTGAAACACCAAGCAGAACAGAATTCTTTTGAAGGCAGCACTATTATACTTAAGAGTATGTTATGATGAATCACCTCTTTTTCCCCTCTTCTTGCCTCCATTTCAGAAGGCTAAAACAAAACAAAAACAACCAAAAACACAAACCCAACAACTTGGATAACAAGATCAGAAGGAAGTTAAGTACTTATTGCAGAATCTGAACCTAGCTACTGTAACTATGGAGAGAGAGATGCACAGCCCACACAAGAAACAACTCCTATTACAAAGAGGATTTTAAACAAGCGTGCCTCTGCAGTCTAATCACCAAGTGAAGTCCACATTACACTTACTGCAGGACTAATTTTTCTGTGCTTTGTTATTACTATCTATTTTGATGCAGGACTAATTTTTCTGTGCTTTGTTATTACACTATATTTTTATTTCCCTAACTATAGTTTAAAAACCCAAACCACCACACACAGAGAAACCCAAAACCTAAGACAAGCTGAAAAATTACTCCAAAACTGTCAGTTGTGTATCATCTACACTGACAGCATGAAGGGGTTTGGTAGCTCAGAAGTTCTCCCCTCCAAACAGTGAGATTTGGGAATCAGGTTTGTGACCAAGTACAAACCCTTCTGCATGAAAGGATGTTCTCCTACTTGACAGCCTTGAAAAATGAACGACGGATTTACCATAAATAATGGCATTTGAACTCTCCAAAAGAAGCAGTGCAGAAGTGATAGCTAGTGGGTTATTAAGATAGCTTTGAGCTACTCCCATACCCTTCCCACCCTCGGTTGCTGGATGCTGCTGCTATGACGCAAACTCCCTAATGATTTAAGACTGTAGCAACCTGTTCTTTGCTCTCATGTCTTAATACGCTCCACACGATGCGGCCCCAGCTCCCGTACACAACCTATGTTACTATTCATCAAAAAAGATCCCAACAATGCATCCTTAATGCCCTCTACCAAGTTTTAAGGCAAAGGAATCCATTGCTGGCATATTTTATGTCCCTTTTTCAACACATTTTGCTGTTTGAAAAGATGTCATAACACGGACAACAGCCCATGCCAAATGTAACAGTACTCTCTACCAAATCAGGTACTGTGAGCATGCCACCAGGAGGCCTGACCACAGAGGAAGGTTAATTTTTTATCCAATAAATAAATCTTGTAGAACCCACAGGAAATATTAACTGTCCATAATCAGTTGGAGTTAAGTGTTCGGGGACACATAGTTGTGAAGGGTTCCTCAGCATCTTAATTACTACTGAGGGATCAACAGAGTCCTACAGCAGTGGCAGTAAATTAAAATTTCTGTTTAATATCACACACTGCTATGCTTGCAAATTGAGGAAATGCATTGGGAGGTGGAGTCACCATCCCTGGCAGTGTTCAAAAACATGCAGACATGGCACTTGGGACATGGTTTAATGGCCATGGTGTTGACAGTTGGACTTAGAGGTCTTTGCCAACTGAAACAATTCTGTGATTCCATAATATCTAACTAAAATAGTTTCACCTTTGTATGCAATTTAGTCCATGAAAGAGTTGCAGAATACTACTCATTAAATAGCCTTTGGGGAACTTTGCTTAATTCAGCTGTACTTGTCCTGGATAAAAAAAAAAACAAAAAACCAAAAACAAAAAACTCACAAAACACCTGAATCCTTCATTAAGAATTAGGAGCTTCTCTTGCTCTTCAGCCCTCAATGACAAGACCTACAGTACTCAATGAACTCTCTGAGCAAACAATCGTGACAATTTCCCTTACCTTACTTCCAGTGCACCACCCTCCCCAGGAAGAAGGAAGACCAAGACAGCAGGACATGCTACTGTCATATTACATGATGGAATTAGGCTGCAGCACCCAACCTTCCTCATCCAGAGAGAATGAGGCCAAAAACCAGGTTACCACCTTCCAAGTCTGAACAGCCTCAAAGTTAAAGGGCAGCCAAAACCAGGCTGCATAAGCTGTCACACGTAACTACAGTCTAATTTCAGCTGCCTGCTTTATCAGGAGCTTGCAGGTATTCCACAGCGCACACCCTGTGCTCCCAGGGGAGAAGTATGCACAGGAAATCCAGCCTTCCAGGAAACTGGTCACATCATGGTCCTTCCCCACCACATGCAGCCTTCCCATGGTGCTGCCCAGAAAGGGAGGGCTCCTCTTTCCTGTACAAAGCTCTATGCGAAATTTAGACAAACTCTTTTCAGTTGCTTAAGTAATAAATTCCAATTAGAGTTAACAAACCAAGTCCTCTTGGCAAGGAAAAAGAGGGAGTCCAAACTTTGAGGAAGAGCAGGTGCTAAAGCTTTCAGGATGAAAGAACTGAATCTCACTCCGAATTGGTAGGTCTGCCCTAGAAGGGACCAGGTCTACTGAAAATACTATATAGTCTCTTCTTTATTTTAGAACAGGCCACTACCCTCCTGCCTCTGCAGAAACTTAGCCTGTGAAGTCACAGCTCAGCTTTGGGCTTCTTTTTTCCCTCAAATTCCCCTTATGTTCAACTGTTAAGGCAAATTAGAAAAGCTGCACTATCTGTCAATTAGATTTTACCCTACACGACAGCTGTCTTGGAATGTAATATTATAAAACCATTTTGACCTCCACTAAGCTAACTGACATCTGATTTTAAATTTCAGATCTAATTTAGAAGTTACAGATATAAAGACAGAGTATGTTTACAATGCAGGATATTGCAGCAGAATATATACTACCCTCCTGCAGTATTATGCATTGCATCTATATCCCACAAGTAGAAAAAAAGTATATTTAGTTTCCTCCTTTGTGCTGAAGGCCTAACTTCAACTTACACTGAAACAAGTTCCTAACAACGACATTTGAATCCAAAATTACATACAGAACTAACAACCTAAGGACAATTTTCCCACTTCTGCAAGAATTTAAACTCAAAGAAACTTATTTCTAATTTATTTTGTGCACATCCAAATATAAAATAAAATCATTCAATGGCACTGTCAAGAGATGAAAGCATCTGTGTATATACTCTCCCTCTTCCTCCTCTGAGCTACCAAGCCGCTTGTTTTCATTTCCCAAACACATTAAGAGAAACAATTCTACATAAAACTTTCTGATGGAGATGGCATTCTGCTTTGCTGATAGGAAAAGTTTAGCCTGTGGCTTCAGTAATAAAGTTCTGCTCCATTAAAGACCAGATCTGAAGTTCACCACAATTTCAGTATTAATTGTATTCCCCCCCCCCAGCACTACCATCTACCTAGGCTGTAAAAAAAGAAAATATGGTTTAAGTCTTCTCCTGTAAGTGTCATATTTAGAGAAAAAACAAAAGGCTGAATAGTAAACATTTCTGTTTCAGACACACTCATTACTTCTCAATATCCCCAAAGAAGGTTAGATACAAGACCAGTGCAACTCAAGGCAAAAGGTAGTCACTGTCTTTGCAGAGATAAAACTTACTCCCGTGAAGCAGTGCAGCCTACATGAGACCTCAGACAACACACGAGAAACACCCCCAACCAACCAAGAAACCAGAAAACAACAGCAGACCATGGTAGTAAAACACAACAATGTGGACTTCCACACACACCTGAGAACAGTCAGTCAGAATTCTACCAAAAACAGGTTTTTGAAAACTTTTATTTAGGAACAGATGCAGTTTTGTCTCATGCCACTGACAAATTCTATTACATTAATTCCTATTAAAGACTGCATCATGTATAACTTGCACCTTCGATATGGCATAAGAGGCAAGCTACATTTATTGACAATAATGAAGTGAAACTATACAGAGTTGAGGGAATATTTTTTTAATAGCAGGCAGCATTTAGTGGTATACCTCAAGAAGACTAACTTCAAAACTGATCTTATATGCTTTAAATACCATAAAACCAGAAAAAGACTGTTTGGTATCACTGGGGAGGGGTGGTATGGTGGTGGTGTGTGAGGTGGAAGAGGGAGGGGCGTGAATCAGGAGAGAAAACAAGAATTTCAGCAGCGCAAATCTTCACCTCTGCTCCCTTAAACTTTGCCCTTCCAAACTGCAGGCTGGCTACAGGTAAAAAGGAGGAGAGAACAAGCTCATGACAATCATGATTAAAATTTTGTTGTACCTAGTATACGAGACATTGAGAAGGCCATGTGGACTTAGGAAGCACTCATCTCTTCCTCTCACAATAGAGTTAAACCAAACGTCATCCCTCTCTACCAATCACTGGAGTACAGTAACTTGCAGACTGAGCGATCTAACCAGTTAAGGTATAACTTCTAATACAGCTCCCTGGAAGCATGAAGAAATCCTAACTTGATTAGAGAAGGAAAAACACATAAAAGCTCTCTATGAAGTGACAGGCTAGCCTCAAGTCAGGTAACTGTGCTGCAGTAACATGCCGACAGGCTTAACCGCAACACACATTCATGCTTCCACTTCAGTTCACAACCGAAAGTAAACCAATATCCTTTACAGGGGAGCCAGTGATAACTTATACACAGCAAGCAGAGCAAAGAGTAGTAGAATTCTGTATTTTCTGTTGAAGAGGGGATTCTATCCACTACTACTGGATAGGTTATGAATTGGTAGAGCCTCACGTCCTTGAAAACAACTCAACAGGAAGGATAAAATACATTTTAAAAAGCGAGGTGGTGAATTTAAGAAACTCTGTGCACCGACGTCCTGCTTACCTTACCTAACCATTTTGGGTCGATTTCTACCTGCTCAACCTACATCTCCTATGCATTAAGATTTTTAACTCAATTTTTTTCCCCCACATCTGAACAATTTCTAAACTCAAGAACGAAAAGCCGGCCTGTTAGAGATTCTTTTACTTTTCGGAGTAAAAGTGAGTCTGATATTGTGTGGCAGCTTTTGGCCTTCTAGAGAAGAAAAAAAACTATTCAGGCAAACCCACATTATCTCCGGATTGCCACAGCCTTTCCTTATTTGGCTAACGTTTTGAGATTCCAATCAGACTGCTATGAAGTTCAACATGCACAAAGCATCCATTTTGAGGAAACTTCACAGCCAGTTTCCCTTCCATTGCTCCCCTACCCCAAGTGAAAGTTATCTCCTTCTGCACCAACTACATACCCACACCAGAACAAAGCAATATGGATTCGGTTTTTTGCTGCTCTCCAACACACGGAAGCAAAACGCAAGAGCCCTGCTCCCTTCGAAGTTCAGCTTCCACACTGCGGCAGAAGCCAGCAGTAAAGAAAGCAAGCAACCTTTTTATTGATACGCGTTTCTGTATTAGCAACAAAACACTGGTTCCCCTTAGGAGGCGGAGAGAAACAGATGATCCATCTCTCCACACGGCCGCCCGCACACTCGAGAGAGGTTTAATCGGCTTAACTGCTGCGAAAAGGGAAAGACGAGGGGCGCAGGAAACTGCTGCCGGGATCCCGGGCAAGAGACTGCCGGACGAAGCGACCCTGCAGGCGAGTTCGCTTCCCTCACCTGCCGGTGGCCATCCCTCCGCCGGAGGGCACTTGTCCCCATCCCCGCAGCTGCATTCCCGACAACGCGGGGCAAAGCCCACGGCCCCCGTCCCTCCCGAGGGAGGCCCTGCCAACAGAGGAAGCGAGGCGACCGAGGAAAGCGAAAGAGGGTCACCGGCACCTCCTCCCCCGTCGAAAGAGAGGCCCAACCGCCCTTTCCCGACAACCGGCCTGCGGGGAGGGAGCGCAGCCTCTCGCCCCTGCAGTCCAGCCGGCCCAGGCCGCTCCCCAGTGGCTCCCTCCGGCCGGCCGCCCCCGAGCCTGACCTCGGCAGCCACCGCCTCCCGCCCCGCGCTCCCGGCCCCTCCCCGCCCCGACACCCCCCAGCGGAGGGGAGAGCAGCCGCCTCCGGCCCCTTCCTCCTCTACCTCCTCCAGGGGCCGGGGGACACTTCGCCGGTTGGCCTCGCCGCCCTTCCCTGCCTGCCCAACGTCCCCTAGCTCGGCCAGGCCACTCTCGTAGGAAACGGCTCCGAACCAACCTGGTGGAGTGCGGTGAGCCCGTCCACATTGGCGTAGTTGATATCGGCGCCCCGCTCCAGCAGCCGCAGCACCTCCTCGGTGTCCCCGCTGGAGCAGGCGGCCAGGAAGACGGCGCCGTCGTCGAACTTCACCTTGGTCTTTTTGCGCTTGACCACAGGCGGCTCCCGGTCAGTCTCGGAGCCGATCCAGCGCTTCAGTTGCTCGTTCCGCTTCTGCTTGGCGTCCGCCATCTTCATACCCCGCTCCTGCCTGGCCCCCTTAGCTAACGCCGCACCAGAGGATAGACTTTATACCGCCAGTATCCCACAGCGCACCGCGGCCCGCACTCACCCTAGCTCGCTCACCCACCCAGATGGAGGGCGCAGGGCGGGAGGGAACCGGGGGGGCGGGACGGCGGCGGCTCGTTAGCATAATCCCGCGAGATTGCCGGGCGGCGAAGGCTGCTGCTGTGTACGAGGGCGGGCATAGGCGCGCGAGCGACGCGGGGTAGGCGGTAGCGGCGGCGGGGGCGGGGCAACGCCGAGGCAGCGCCGAGCGGAGCCGGCTTTGCGTGGTGCTGCGGACGCCTGTGTTGTGGCTCGGGCGAGGCTGGCTTGATTTGCCTCATCTCAATCCCGAGAGTTCAGGAGTTCATTTGAAGGGTCACCGACTTCCGTTGCCCCGTCGGCGCGGGAAATCCCGCGACCGCAAGGAGAGAGCCTGGCCGAGAGGCGTCCAGCGACGCAACCGCTGCCTGGCCGGACCTCCCCTCGGGGGCGGCCTGGGCACCGGCCTTGGGCGGCCTATGCCTGCCCTCAAGGCTGAGGAAAAGACACTCAAAAAGCGATGAGGGCTTTGCCAGTTGAATGGGCATCGTGGAAGGGCGGGCACGTACTTCTCTGGAAAGAGGCGTGTGGGGCACCTGGTGTAGGCCTTAAACCCCAAGACCTATGCCAGGCTTCGGGCGTGCGGCTCCCAGGGCCTTATGCAGCTGCAAGCACGATGCGCTTCCACTGCTACCGAGCCGCTTGTTTAGAGGGGCTTGCTGCCTAGCACCGTCAGTCACCTCTGTCACTTGTGACCCCAGCGTCCCTGCCTGTGCTGGCAGCTGGGGCAAATACAGCTGCTTGGAAGAAAAAGGGAAAGATACAGAGCAACTAACTGAGGATCCTCTGTTTTGGGAGGTTAGATGTGCACATGCTAGGGCAGCTTGCTGTACAAAAGCTCCTCTCCCAGTTGCTCTGGTGCTGCTGCCTGACGGTGAGTCTGTTCTTAAAGTTCACTTCCATTATCTGAAAACCTGACATAGTACATCCATCTTTCCTGCTGGGAGAAAACAAGTAGTTACACAGCGTACAGCATTTAAGGATGCAAAGACTACACACAGCTGTTTACGGTTGCAACTGAGCTATTACACCTAGTAAATTTTTCTTCCCTGTACACCAGGTTTTCTTTAGGTAAAAGCAGTACGTATTGTGTTTGAAATGAAATCATGGCCAGGACATAAAGCATGGTTTTAAACTTACTGAGAAAAATGTTTTTCAACTAGTTACGGAAAAACCAAAGTACAGTTTTGAGAGGATAGCCAAACTATGCACTTCAAATTTTGCATGGTTTGTGCTTTTCTTATTATAATGTCTCCTTAGAGTGGTCGGCCTCACAACCTACTTAGGCTTCTTCCTTCCATTTTTATTGATAGAAATGCCAGCAGTGTTCCACAAGAAGCACTTGCAAGGTACCTGGAGATACTTGCAGAGTGTCCATCACATTTATTCATGCAGCAATATACAAGATGAAACACACTGATGGTGCAGTGTGATTGTGAGCAAAAGACAACGTCTTGTAGTCAAGATGAAAGATTTGCTGGAGAAGGTTTTGCAGATTAAGATGGATGAACAATTAACTTGGCACCTGATTTATAGGTTCCTGTTGATAGCCTGTGTGACTATCTGGAGATACAGTTCAGGCTCCTAGGCTTTCTAGTATGGCTGTCTCTGCATAACAGACTTCAGAAGCAGTCTTTGCAGTGTTTATTACTCGCACAGGTGGTTGAGTTGTGCTTTGGCTTAACACTAGTACTGCCAACCTAGTATGGGCAGTTGTCAGCTGGGGAGCTTAGCTGCATAGGCTCCCTCACATCTAAGGAGCAGATCTGTGCAGGCTCCAGCTGCCTGCTGTGATCTTGTCTTCGTGGGCAAACTTTGTTGTGGACGGATTCTCAATCCATTGCCATTTTCTAAGGAACTCAAAACTATAGTCCCAAAAAAGGTAAGCTGGTGAAAATTGAATCCTCCTTCCCCAGATGTCTAGACTTGTTTCACTTGTACTCTCCCCAACATGCTGCTTTTCTCTTTCAGCTGGCTGGCTGAAAATTTGTCTCCTCAAAGAAACCAACTGGATGAAGAATGTAATAACACTAGTTTTATCAGGCAGTGCTTAAGTCCAGTGCTTTATTAGCAGCAAAGTAGTTCTAGGCAAGTTGATAGGCACTTACTCAAAACACACTCAGGGATTTCACTGTCATGGAGCAAGTTTTTAGATTTCCATCAGAGCTTCAGTCCACTCTGCTTCAATTCATTTCATTACTCCAGATCAACTTTTCTTTCTGGACATGGATCCCCCTTTAACTCCTTCAGATCAATCTCTTTGACTTGTTACAAAATGGAGAGGTTCTGCAGCAAACCAAACTCCTTTCTGTATCATACAGTCTGGTTTTAAAGACCAGATCTAATACTTCCCTTTTGTTCTTTTTCTCCAGGGCATTTTTGACTGATCCAGCTTCAGCTTTTCAGAGACCTTCAGCAAATATCTCTCCTAACACTCCTGCTATTTGTATACTCTGCATTCTTGCCTTTGTTATTCCTTGACTTTTATGGGGGGCTTTGGGTTGCACCTCATTTAAGAGTTATATTATGTTTGAGGCTTTCTACAGACTCCACAGACAATGTATAATTGATTTGTACAGCCATCTGAAATTCAGATATTTCATCTATATGAAGGATATATGCCTTTCCCAGATAGCTGTCTGCTCTGCAGTAAATTATTTGTGGTCCTTGAATATGATCTAGCAAAGCATATGCTCTTCCTTAAGCAAAAAGTAGAGCCATCATTCATGTAAGCTGGTTAACCTCTGCAGTTGTTCATGTTTCCTGTATTCAGCAAAATTCAAGAAGGGAATAATGATTAATAATAAACTCCTTTAAAAAAATTATCTATATTTTTCCTATTTTGTATCTCACATAAGAGTTTATAACTTCAATACAAAGGCAGTGCTCAGCCGTGGTCTTTAGCCCATCCTGCCAGCTTAATGACATTCAATTTCACTGTAAAGTCAGCATAGCTGAGAGGAGATGAGACTGTCTACAACTTCTGACTCAGTATTAATTAACATAAACATACCCAATTACCAATAATATCTGATATTATTTTCCAGTTATCTACTTAAGCATGGAGGGTAAAATTCATCACTTTGGAGGCTTAGACCACATTTTGAAGACCATCTTGAAAGTGAGTATAAGATTTGTCCTAAACCAGGCATTACTGCAAGACAATATCAAAATATGGAGTTAGATAACTACATAAATGTGCATGTATGTTTATGACAACGTTAGTATGCTAGTGACATACTAGTGATGTGTGCAACTTAAGGACACACTGTGTCACAGAATCATAGAATC
>VWYK01108320.1:0-10805 GCA_013399775.1 Semnornis frantzii
CCTCCAGGGAGAGGACCTCCACAATCTGAGTTTGGTAGTGGAAACTAGGGGAAGACTGGTGGGTGTCTGAGAGATCCTTTACTGGACCTTAAGTGAATTACTTTCCTCAGTTATTCAGAGGGGAGGTTCTGTTAGCTATGGCATGCTCTGGTTCTTTAAAAATTATTTTCACATGCTGTGAAGGAGGGGGGGAAGATCTCTTACCTTAAATTTCTTCTAGCAGAGGAGTGATTAATGACAAACAACAAGGGGAATGAGTTTAGTGTACCTGCACTTCAGTGTCAGTAGGGTCTGATGGCTGTGAACAGTCATGAAGAGTGATAGTCAAGACTGTTGAAAGCTGAAATGCACAAGTTCTGAATGTGGGCAAGAGCAAATGAGTGCTTCTAAGAAAAAATCCAATGTTTTATAGAATCCTAGAATGGCTTAGGTTAGAAGGGAACTTAGACATCATCTGCTCCAACCTCCTTTCATGGGCAGGGACACCTCTCAACTGGACTTGGCTGCTCAAGGCCTCACACAGTCTGGCCTTGAACACCCCTAGAGAGGAGGCATCTGCAACCTGCCTGGGCAAACTGTTCCAGAGGTTCACCACCCTCCTCCTGAAGAACTTCATCCTAAGATCCAGCCTAATCTTATTCTCCCTCAGCTTCAAACCAGTTCCCCTTGTCCTGTTGCTGTTTTCAGACAATTTTTTTTGTCATTATTTTGCTATTTTCGGACAAGTTATTGTTAAATCTCAGGCAGATGTTCAGTGAGACAGCTGTGTGTGATAATTCACCTGCCTGTGACTTGTCAGACTTCAAGTGTCTATTTTTGTGCTAATTTCCTTGCAGTCTAGGTCTATGCTGAGACCCCTGGAGCTCTCCCTGCCCACCCAATCATCCACATCAGAAAAGGAGACTTTAAAGAAGGAGCTTGACAGCATGAGGACTTGCTATGGTGCAGCAAAGGAAGAAATCAGCAAATTGCAGAGAGAGCTGTCTCACAAGGTGTCGGAGTGTAAAGCTCTGGCATCAGAGTGTGAAAGAACCAAGGCGGAATCTGACGGACAGATAAAACAGCTGGAAGATGCTTTAAAGGATGTGCAGAAAAGAATGTTTGACTCTGAAGGCAAAGTTAAGCAAATGCAGACCCACTTTCTGGCTCTGAAAGATCACATGACTAGCGAAGCTGCTGCAGGAAACAGTAAGCTAACAGAGGAACTGAAGGATCAGTTGAAAGAAATGAAAACCAAGTACGAAGGAGCCTCTGCTGAAGTGGGAAAACTAAGGAACCAGATTAAGCAGAACGAATTGCTGGTGGCAGAATTCAAGAGAGATGAAGGAAGGCTCGTGGAGGAGAATAAAAGGTTGCAGAAGGAACTCGTGAAGGTGGAGATGGAGCGAGATAAAAGGGGAAGGAACGTGGTGGAGTTGGAAGGGCAGCTGAAAGAAGCGGCAGCGACGTTAGCCCGCTCCGTGACTTCAGAGAGGTTTGAAGACATGAAGAGCTCGCTGTCAAACGAGCTGAATGAGAAAGCAAGGAAGCTGGCAGAGCTGGAAGGAGAGCGTGGAAAACTGCAGGCAGAGATCCTGCTTTTAAAGAAGGAATCTGAGAGTCAGAAAGCCAAACTTGCTCAGCACATCAGACCAGAGGACCACGAGCAGATGAGGAGTGGGTTTGAGCAGAAGGAGGAGGAGCTCGGGAAGACGATTTCGGAATTGTCTCAGAAGAATCAGACTCTGCAGAAGGAACTTGAAAGATTGCAGGTGGATAACAAGGTGCTGAAGCAGCAAACCCAAATGCTAAAAACTGAAATAAAAAGCCAAAATGTGCCTTTAAAAATTCATGAGGAGCTGAAGAAAACAAATGACCAGGCCGTTGGTGACCTGACCAAGAAGCTTTTCGACGTAACAAAGAAGTACAACGAAAGCAAAGCGGAGGTCGAGAAGCTGCTGGTGGAGAAGAACGACTTAAATGAGACCATCAGCCACTTCCAGGCTGTGTACCTGTCACCTGAGCAGCACAAAAAAGAAGTGGAAGCTTTAAAATCTGATGGTATTGAGCTTGAAAAGCAGCTTGCTGAGCTCCAGAAAAAGTATGGTGAGGAACAGGCAAAAGTGGGCAGGTTGGTGTCTGAAAACGCAGCCATGAGAGAGGCTGTCCGGGATCAGTACGTGCTGGCTGCCACACACGAGGAGGTTAAAGCAGTCCTGAACAACACTCTGGAAAAGAGTAACAGGGAGCTGGCAGAACTGAAGGGAAAAGCTGAGGAGGTAAAGCAAGAATTCCTGAGAGTCAGTGAGGAAAATGGGACTCTGAAAAATCAGGTGAAGCTCCTGGAGAATCAGTTACAGACGGAGTTTGTAAGTGTGAAAGATCATGAAAGCACCGTGGCTGCCTTAAAGAAGAGTGTGCAGGAACTTCAGGAGAACAATGCTGCTCTGATGGCTGAGTATAAGAGGGGTCAGGAAGAAATTTTGCAGTTGCATGCAGAAATTGAAGCCCAGAAGAAGGAACTTGACACGATTCAAGAATGCATCAGGTCGAAATACGCCCCGCTTGCCTCCTTTGAAGACAGAGAACAAAGCTTTGAAGCCACGGTGAAAGAACTGAAGGCACAGTTGCAGGAACAGGCACAGAAGTGCAGGGAGAGCCAGGAGGAAAACCAGAAGTTCAAAGTGGAGAATGAAAAGCTCAGAAAGGGTATTTTGTCCATCCAAAAGGACTTGCAGCAGAACTACATCCTTGCTGAGAAATCCCGTGAGGTGGAAAAAATGTTTGCCTGCAAAATGGAGGAGCTGAATAAGCAGCTGAGAGAACTGCTGCAGAAATACACAGGTGACAGAGAGGAGAAACCTGAGCTCCAAGAGGGCACTGAGCAGCCTCTGCAGGCTCAGCAGCTTTCAGCAGAGCAAATTGAAGCCTTAAAGAAGACTCTTGGTCACACTGTGGAGGAGCTGAAGCAAGCCCTCAGAAGTAAGAAGGAATGCTATGAGAAAGAAACGCTGAAAGTAGGAGAACTGCAGCAGGAATTGTCAGGTCTGAAGAAGTCTTCAGTACCTTTGGTGGAATACACACAAATGAAGGAAAAGCTTGAGCAAGAAATTGTAGCCATCAAAACCAGCTTGAGGGAAAAGGAAGAGGAAAGTCAGGTTAAAAATGAGGAAGTCTTGAAGCTGCAGTCTGAGATTCAGCTGACTCAACGAGCTTTAGCAGAGCTGGAGAGGAAAGAAGTGGTTGACCTGTCTGAATACAACTCCATGAAGAGCTCTCTGGAGGCCCAGCTTAGCAGCATAGCTGAGAACTTGGCCAACATGAACAAGAAGTATGAGGAAGCATGTGAGGAGGCTTTGCAAGCTAAAAGGAGTGAGCTTTCCTTGAAGGATGAGAAGGAGTTGCTTCAGCTAAGGAGCTGCAGCATTGAGCAGGAAATTAAAGACCAGAAGGAGAGGTGTGATAAATCTCTGAGCACAATTATTGACTTGCAGAAGAGAATTCAGGAGTCTGCAAAGCAGGTGGAAGCCAAGGATAACAAGGTGGGATGTCAGATACCTCCTTACCCCTAATCTGGAGGCCAGGTTGGATGAGGCCTTGAGCAGCCTGTTCTAGTGGGAGGTGCCCATGGCAGGGGGGTTGGAACTGGATGATCTTTAAGGTTCCTTCCAACCCAAACCATTCTATGATTAACTGGGCTCCAAGTACAGCAACTTAAGTATTCAAGCATGGCTTTGTGTTCTCAGTGTTAGGCACCCAGGACTGCCCCAAATTTCGGAGCAGTCCTGGTTTTGTTCATACCATGCTAAGTTTTTTTTTCTAAGTCATTTTAGGTTTCAGATGTCACATTTAAACTGTCAGAACTTCCAAGGTGGGTTTGACATTCTTGGGAGTGGGTAGAAGCTCCCTCTCCTGTTAGAGCTGGGTCTGTTTATCATCTCTGATTTATCTTCTCATGGCTCATTGTTCTTTAGAGAGATTCTAGGTCAGATTTCTAATGAGCAGAAGTCATTTATTTCACTGGCTGACCTCCAGGGTCCATACCTTACTTTACAGATGTCAGTGCTAGGAAGCAGAATGGGAACCAGTCATGAATCATAGAATGGCTTGAGTTGGAAGGGACCTTAAAGATCACCTAGTTCCAACTGCCCTGTCACGAACAAGGACATCTTCCACTTGACCAGGTTGTTCAAGGCCTTGTCCAGCCTGGTTGTAAACACTTCCATGGATGAGCTGTCCACAACTTCTCTGGGCAGCCTGTTCCAGTGTCTCACCACCATCAGAGTAAAGAACATGAGCTGGTGCCATGCCAATGTTTGCTGATCTTCATCAGTATCCCAGACTGGTTTGGGTGGGAAGGGACCTTTCAAGCTCACCCAGTCCAACCCCTTTGCAGTCAGCAGGGACATCTGCCACTGTTGTTTGGGGCTCTGAGCAACCTGCTTCCTGAACCAGAATGGGTCCAGACATCTCCTACCTCTCTGGGCAACCTGTTGCAGTAAAGAATGCTACAGGAAACAAGGTTTTGCTAAATGCCACATCCTTAAATGAGGTTTTTCTGTGTTTTTTTTTAAGATAACAGAGCTGCTTAATGATGTCGAGAGGTTAAAACAAGCTCTGAATGGCTTGTCCCAGCTAACCTACACCACTGGGATCCCCTCCAAGAGGCAGAACCAGCAGGTTGAAATGCTGCAGAACCAAGTGAAAACTCTGCAGCAGCAGCTGTCTGTAAGTAGTCACACAAGGTGTGATCTGAGATGTGGGGGGTTCTTGTAGAGGCAAGGGAATATCTGTGTGGCCACTGCAGTCCTGGGGTGTCCTCATGTAGAGGCAAGGGAATATCTGTGTGGCCACTGCAGGCCTGGGGTGTCCTCATGTAGAGGCAAGGGAATATCTGGGTGGCCACTGCAGGCCTGGGGTGTCTTGATGTAGAGGCAAGGGAATATCTGTGTGGCCACTGCAGGCCTGGGGTGTCTTGATGTAGAGGCAAGGGAATATCTGTGTGGCCACTGCAGGCCTGGGGTGTCTCTAAGCATAGCCTGTGGTGTACTTGGGTGGCCAGGAAGGCCACCAACATCCTGGCCTGGCTCAGGGGCACTGTGACTAACAGGAGCAGGGAATTAATTGCCCCCTGTATTCAGCACTAGTGAAGCCACACTTCCAATCCTGGGTTCATTCTGGGGCACTTGCTCCCAGAAGGACATTTGAGGTGCTGGGGCAACAGCACTGGTGAAAGGTCTGGAGAACAGGTCTGATGAGGAGCAGCTGAAGGACCTGGGGTTGTTCAGCCTGGAGCACAGGGGGCTGAGGAAAGACCTTCAGGAAAAGGAACACTTTGTGCTGGGCTTTTGTGCATCTTGTGTGGCTTCAGCAGCGCTGATGATCAAAGCATCGCTTGTGAGCAGAGTTAGCTGCTTGTAAATCTGCCCAGAGCTGGGGATGTGTCTTTGGCAACATTTGTACGAGGCAAAAATGCTAAGTTAGGTGGTTTTAAACCAGCAGCTGATGGTGCTGATGAAACAAGGTGTTCATCTTACCACCTGGGCAGGCAGCCCAGAGCAGCACATCCCTGATAGCCTTTGGTGAAATCGCTTTCCTCCGAGCAGGCAATAAAAGAAGCGAAGCAGTGAGTTGTTTCTTGGTTAATGGAGGGGGATATGGTGACTTTAACCTTGACATTCTGCCTGGGCTGGCTTGTGTGTGCAAAACCAAGCCCTCAGGGCTTGAAAGATGCAAGAGCAGATGTGAGAAGTGTGATGATTTCACCTCCTTTTTCCTGTCTCCTCATTTTTAGGATGCTAAAAGGCAGCATCAAGAGGTCATTTCAGTTTATCGGACTCATCTTCTTAGTGCTGTACAGGTACGAGGGCCCCAGCTTCAGATTCTTCTACTCTGTCATCTGTGTAGAGAGTCTTGAGGCATGTTTCCAACTGGAAGGTTAACTTAAAACTACCTTCAAGTTTCTGTTTTCATGTGGAGTGTTAATTTGGAATGGGGTGGTCCAAGAGAGAAACTCTACAGCTGTAGCTTTGCTGTGCCACCTTCTCATTGTCCCTTGTCTCAGTGTCACTAGGTGGAACAGTAACCTGTTTG
Source organism: Semnornis frantzii (assembly GCA_013399775.1). Lineage (NCBI taxonomy): Eukaryota > Metazoa > Chordata > Aves > Piciformes > Ramphastidae > Semnornis > Semnornis frantzii. The sequence continues at coordinate 6,073 of VWYK01108320.1, forward strand.
GAGGTGTCTGGTGTGTGATTAATGCTGGACAGTTGAGTAGAAGTCAGAATCTTGATGCAAATTTATCCTGTGGCACTCAATAGACAAAGAGTTCAAAGTCTTATGAATTGAGATAATTAAACAGCAGGGGAGGGGCTGTGGCTGCTGCAGCAGCTGTAGGTTCCGGAGGATGGAACGATGATTTCTTCCCCCATCCTCTTTTCCTCAGGGAACAATCACAGACACAGAACATTAGGGGTTGGAAGGGACTTCCAGAGACCATTTGACCCAAGCCCCCTGCCAGAGCAGGGTCACCTAGGGCAGGCCATGCAGGAACACATCAGGGAGGCTTTGAATGTCTAAGTCCTTTCTGTCCTGAGAAAGGAGTAAGGGAATGCCCAAAATAGACCAGATCTGCACAGAGTAGTGAAAATACACCAGTGAGTTAAGGCTTTTTTTTGGGCTAGTCTGGAAGAATCTCCTGATCTTAGTTGATACTTTGAGAGATTTTAATTTCTTTGAACTGTTTGCTTGCTCTAGGGTCACATGGATGAAGATGTCCAAGCTGCTCTGCTGCAGATCATTCGAATGAGACAAGGACTTGTTTGCTGAGGTGCTGTAGTGCCCATTGCTCTTGAAGGCTGCTGCATCTTGTAGGAGTGCTGTGGTGGTGTTAACCTTCAGGAGATGTATCCAATTCTAGCAATGTAGCTGCAATTAGAACCTCCAAAGCTGAAGTATTCTCTCCTTGTCAAACACTACAACAGGGCTGCTAACTTTTGGGTCTTGACACTACAACGAAGGATGTAGGGAACACCTTCACAAGCTGACTGTCAAAATGATGACATGGTAGATAAATTATTGTGATGTCTGATTGACCAACTGAGGAAAGCAAGGCCTAGAAACTCCAGGTTTATGGACTCCGATGCTGTGGTTCTAAAATAAACTCTTCAGATGAGCTTGGCTAAGTATTGTAGCTGTATATCTCCTTTCCATGATTAAGAGAAAGTGGCTGTTCTGTCACAGGAGCTGATGAAGACCACCTGAAGTGTACTTTAGGAAGTCAGCTGCAAAGGGTAGAGGAGAGCTATATTAGGGGGGTGTTGTAACTTGGCTGGCCAAGTTACAGGCTTTATTTAAATACAAGCTTCAGCTGTAGTGCCTTTTTCCCTTTTTTGCAAGACTTAAATCAAGCTTTCCATCAAAACACTCCTTTTGTTTGCCTCCTTTCTCCCTCCCCCAGACTTTCAGGTCGTTGCTGTTGTTTCAGGAATGGTTTATTACATCGATGAGCGGAGGCTGAAGTGGTGAGGCTGGAGTGTCACAGCTTGTAGAGCAGCAGTCTTGCTCTAAATGCAACAGTCCTGCTTCTCATTTCATTCTTCATTAAGCCTCATATGGGTGCAGAGTGAGCAGCTCATTAAACTGGGCACTAAATGATTCAGGTATTGGATTTTTCCAACGCCTCTCTCATGGAAGTGGAAGCCATTTTCCACTTAACTGGAATTTATGCACTATAACCTCGAGATGCAAATGGTAAAGATGAATGAAAAGGAGGATTTTTATTTGCCTGGGGTCTACCTGGGCTCCTGCAAGATAGGAATTGAGTAGTAACTGAAGTGAGATGGTCCCATAAATAAGTTTTATGGAAGGAAAAAAAAAAAGTGAAGAAATTAGGAACTAATCAAAGGAGGTAATTGAGAAATGAGCTTGCTAATGGATGTGGCTGTTGGTAGACAGCAAAGTACTCTCAGTAGCTGTGTTAACTTCAGCCTGCTTGGTTGAAAGCTTGTAACTGGCACCTTGATGCAAAAAAAGAGAGACAAACTTCTGATCCAAGGACTGAAGTCAGGGAGCAGACTTGGGAAGCTCACTGTTAGCTGGGCTTGCCAACAAGCTTCACAGGCTTAGGTCTCCTTTATTTTTTTAAAAATTTTTTTCCTAATGGTGTTCTGTTTATTTCCTGTGTTGGTTTTTTTTTTCCTTTCTTTTAAATCCCTATTTGGGGATTAAAGAAGTCTTTTAGAGTTGAAGAGGAGCCAGCTGCCACATGGAGGAGGCTCCAGATCTAGTGCTGAATGTGCAGGGGCAGGTTTTACCCTAGAAATACACTTTAATATATGACTTAAATGTGTCTGTCCTTCAACAGATCTCCTGCTGCTTTCCTTTTTCATATCTTAGAGGGCTCTTCCAGGAACCATCTCAGAAGATGTATGTTACTTTTTTTAGCCAAATGCTTCTCATGATTGCATTACTTGAAGCTCTTATTTAGAGAACATTTGTTTTGATAGACTAACTCTGGCAGGTTTTGCTGTTGTAATGTGTCCTTACTTGAGGGAACTCCATGTTTTCTTCTCTTGCTCCCTTATTACAGTACCAATAAAATGTGGTGGGTTCCCCCCCCCCCTCTTTTCTCCTTTTCTTTGTCTTTATTGTAGTGGTCAATTCTGTAAATGTTTTGGCAAAATGATTTGGGGAGTGAATGGTGTTGAGGGTTGGGAATGGATGAGCTTGAAAAAAGCAGGTGAAAAACAAGATTGGTTTTTAGATGCCTACTGGAATTGTTGTAGGGTTTTTTACCTACTTCCAGGGGTTTGGGTTGATTTTTAGCTGCCTACTTGAGGCTATTGTTGGTGTTTTTACCTACTTCCAGAATTTTGGGTTGAATTTCAGATGCCTACAGGGATTATTGTTGGGTTTTTAATCTGTTTTTAGTTTTGGATTGGGGTTTTTTTATGCTTACTGGGATTTTTATCTATTTTCTCAGAGTCTTGGGTTGATTTTTGGNTTTTGGATTGGGTTTTTTTTATGCTTACTGGGATTTTTATCTATTTTCACAGAGTCTTGGGTTGATTTTTGGGTGCCTACTTGGAGCTATTGTTGGTGTTTTCATAGAATGGTAAGGTTGGAAGGGACTTGCAGGATCAGCTAGTTCCAACCTCCTACCATAGGGAGGGGCACCTCCTACTAGCACAGGTCACTCAAGGCCTTGTCCAACCTGGGTTTCTACCTCTTTCCAGAATTTTAGGTTGAATTTCAGATGCCTACAGGGATTATTGTTGGGTTTTTAATCTGTTTTCAGTTTTGGGTTGGGTTTTTTTTATGCTTCCTGGGATTTTTATCTATTTTCACAGAGTTTTGGGTTGATTTTTTTTAGGTGCCTACTGGGAAATTGTAATTTTTAAAATCTGTTTCTAGGAGTTTGGGTTGGTTTTTAGATGCCTGCTTGGGATTGTTGTTGTCTTTTCTATCTATTATATCCAGAGTTTTTGGTTGGGAAAATTTTGGTGAACTGGGCTGCAAGAAACCTGGGGAGGGAGTTTTTCCAGGAGTAGGTCATACAGGAACCTGTCCAAGTGAGTTTTGAATGTCTCCAGAGAAGGAGACTCCACAACCTCTCTGGGCAGCCTGCTCCAGGGCTCTGCCACCCTGAACAGGAAGTTTTTCCTTACATTCACCTGAAACCTCCTCTGCTCCAGCTTGCCCCCCCTGCCCCTTGTCCTGTCATTGGACATCTCTGAGCAGAGCCTGACTCTGTCCTCCTGACACTGCCCTGCACACATCTATCAACATGAAGAAGGTCACCTTTCAGTCTCCTCTTCTCCAAGCTGAAGAGCCCCAACTCCCTTAGCCTGTCCTCACGAGGGAGATGTTCCACTCCCTTCAGTATCTTTATAGCTCAGTGCTGGACTCTTTCAAGCCCTGGCCTTGAAGAAGTGCCTCGAGGGGGCTGTGTCCAGTTCTGGGCCCCTCAGCTTGAGAGATGTTGGTCCCCTCTGCTAGGCACCCAGGGACAGAACGAGAGGACACAGCCTCAAGCTGTGCCAGGGCAGTTTCAGGCTGGATGTTAAGCAGAAGTTGTTCACAGAGAGAGTGATTGGCATTGGAATGGGCTGCCCAGGGAGGTGGTGGAGTCACTCTCCCTGGAGGTGTTTAAAAGGAGTCTGGATGAGGCACTCAGTGCCATGATTCAGTTAATGAGAAGATGTCAGGTGATAGGTTGGACTCTCTAATCTTGAAGGTCTTTTCCAACCTGATTAATTCTGTGATTCTGAGGTCCTCCTTGAGCTGAGAGGCCCAGAACTGGACACAACATTACAGATGTGGCCTCACCAGGGGAGAGTAGAGGGGAAGGAGTCCATGTCTCTGCCATCCCCATGGCACTGCTTCATCTGTGTGTTTGGTCAAATAAAGCCTAAAGCTATCACCTGCCTGGGAGGGAAGCTTTCAGCAGTTCCATGTTCACTGCTCAACGGGAAGGAGGAGGAGAAATGAGAGGTCACCAAGATGTCAAATGCAAATGAAATGCATCTCTGAGAGGTTGGAGAGGTGCCTCAGAAGAGAGATTTGGTTCCATCAGACAGCAGAGCATCATTAATAAGGTAATGCAAGTAATAAGGTAATAATGGATGGCTGGCACAATGTTCCTCTGATGTGACAGCACTTTGGAAAGGGAATATTTGACTTGGAAATGCCTCTGAATCCTGGGAAGTTTATAGAGATGACTGCCTTTTTTTTTTTGTCAGTCAATTTAATGCTTGGTATTGCTCTGCCAACTCAGAAAATGAACTTTTAATAGAAAAAACATACACATAATTCAGTCACAGCTATTAGAGCTGATGGGGTTTTGCATTAAGTGAAAGAGATGTTGAGCATTTAAAGGGCCATTAAATCCTGAAGCTTTTTGCTGTTGGCCTCACAGCCTCCAAGCCAGCACTCTGCTGGGAGGAGAAAGGATTTTTATTTTTATTTTT